>WUQG02428001.1:0-38241 GCA_011317285.2 Androctonus mauritanicus | reverse complement strand
ATTGAGGTTAGTATTAATCAAAAAAATTATATTTTACATTAATGAATTAAAATTATTGTTTCATCTATTAATGAATATAATATAAAATTACCTGAAGTTTATTTAGACAAATTTTAATAATATAAATATTAATATTGTGAAGTATCCAAGAAAGTAAATTACTTAATTCTTAGTCTATTGTCACATTGATATTCACAAAATATTATACATATGTAATAAATAACTTTCATAGGAATTATTAATTTAAGAATCTATAAAACAATTTTTTAAAGACTTTTATGTAAATTATTATCTGTAACAGTTTTTCTGAAATCAGTGAAATTTTCCTTATGAATAATTTTTATGTTCTATACCAATATATGTTGATTAAAATCATTACTATCATTATCATTACTATGTTAATGTGAAATTTTTGTTATCATTTTCATTTTAATATTCTTGCTAACAAAAACTGTTTTCCTTCTATTGTGCTCTGTAGTATTAATAGTTACATTCCAATCATTTAATTTTTGTTATTTAATGATTCATATCCATAAAGTGTATCCTCTTACAAACAACTTACTTATGTTAACAAAAGTTTAAAATAATAGCTAAATTTTTTATTTACACATTCCAGACAATCGATCGTCTTTAGAAATTTATAGAAAGAAAAAAAATTAAAATTTGAATTCTGTTTTTCCTATCAGAATTGATATTACTTCTATATGTGAACTTTTTGAACTATTTCAATACAGAGATGATCTTATTGATTTTCCAGGATAATAATATATAGCCTATATAGTATACACTTCTGACTAATCTGATAGTCGGGAAGTGAACAATTTCGGATAATCCACAAAATAATAAAAAAAATCAGAATTATAGACAATATAATTCAATATTAATAATAAATAAATTGCATATATTCAAATGTTTTATAATTTATTGAAAAAGGAAACAAGAAATTGGTTTATTTACAGCAACGAATTATTGAATAGTTGTAATTTTAATTTAATTTTAATTTTTATCGCCAATTACTTATAATATAATAAATTAATTAATCTGAGATATTTAAACATCTTTAAGATAGCTCACCTAAGATAAAATATCAATAATTAACCATCATTCCAGGTTACGGATTATCCCGGTTAATTTGCAACCTGGATAATAAGAAGACTACCCTATTATACATATCATATGCATATACTGTATTTTTATTTACTCTATGTATTCATTTTTATGAATATATACAATATATATTAAAACAACTTTTTATAAGTTTAATATATTATATTAATTAATATAAAATTTTTTATTCTTCTTTCAAAAAGGAAAAAAATATTATCATTATCCGAGTCTTTTCATTGGGTTTAATAATTAAACAGAATAAGGAATTTTCTAATATTTTTCTAAGGAATTTAGCAATTTTGTTGTATTTGTCTGGTCATTTTTCCAATTTTCATAAAAACAATGCTTTAAATATAATTAATTTAATTTATTTCTTTGTTTTCGATTTATAAAGAAGTATTTCCTTTAAATAATTAGCGAAAAGTAAGAATATATATTGTGTATATATATATATATATATATATATAGTAAATATTAATTACAGTATATGCAGCTGGACTATCCATAAAAATGTTTATCTCAAGAAATGGGGTTAAAAATAATTATAAAAATTATATTTAGGCCAAATTATAATAAAGCTAGTTTTTTTAAGTCCAAAAGAGAAATATAATTGCAATATTTATGAAATTATTTCTCTCAGTTGTTTTAAAGGAAAATTTTAAAATTTTTAATCATCAATAAATTGCTTTGAAGATTTAACGTTTTAAAATAGTCGTTTGTTATGTTAAATATTCATAAAAAATTTTGTCAGCTAATTATTTAAAACTATAAAAAATATTTGACTATTAAAAAATTTTGAATACTGAATTAATTGAATATTCATAACAACTTATTATTAGTAAAATTATAAGTTATATGAAAATACAAAAATTTTCATAAAGCAGTCATCGTAGTCTCTCTGTATTCTTTGTCAGTTCACTAGAATATTATTATTATTATTATTTTAATATTTTAATTTTATTAATGATTTAAAACGCTATTTATCATATTAAAAAGATTTCGTGTTTATTATTATCTTGAAAAATAGAAAATTTGTTAAATAATTAAAAGATTGAACGCAATCAAAGATAGTTTAGAACTAAATATCAAAGGTATGAAAAAATATATTTATATTTAAAATGAAAGGTGATTTATTTCGTAAATTAGTTTTTATCAACTATGATATATTAATTTGTATTATAATTAAGCTTTCTTCTCTTAAACAAAAAGAAAAATTACATCAAATCTCCATTACAATGAAAGAATTCTTTAGGGTTATCAGAGCGTGATATTCTTACTTTTCGCTAATCATTCAAAGGAAATACAGTAATACTTTATAGATCGAAAACAAAGAAAAAATTATATTAACTTAATTTAAAGTATTCTTTATGAAAAAATAAAAAATATAACCAAATAATTATAATAAAAATGTTAAATTCAATAGGAATATTCTGTTTAATTATTAGTCATAATGAAAAGATTTGAATGATATCACTCTTTCTCTTTTGAAAGTAGAATATACAAACTTGTATATAAATATAACATAAAAGAAATAAAAAGTCGTTTTAAACAATAGCCTACTTTACTGTAAAATATATTTTCGACCTGATCTATATAAAGTATGAAAGTTTTAACAACGAAATCAATTTACCTTTAACATCATGTTTACAGTTTTCAATTATTTGTGGACATGAATAAAATGTATTTAGGTCATATAACAAAAACATTTTATAGTAAAAAATTTAAGAGATGTTTACTATAGATTATTACAAATGGTGAATTTATGCTAAAAATAATTCATCTCCACTTTATACTTATATTCCTGTAATAAATTCAATATATTACCATTTCATCAATCATTTCTGACTGTTTTCTTGGGAATGATTCTCTGAAGGACGATTTTCTTCTAAAATTTACACATTTGATAGATAAGGTAGAATTTATGATATTTCTTCTATCAATAGAATATGCATAATTGTCGAATTTGAATATTATCATATTTCAATTATTGAAACTGAACAGTTGATCTATACAAATCAATTTGTTAATTAATAATTTATCTTTTTAATGGTATTCCTATTTTGTATACGGTTATTATAAAAAAAAACCTCTTTCATTTTGAAATCTGTTGTAATATTCATATTTGTAAGTTTATTTTTTATTAATTTATGCATTAATTAAACCGTTAACTATTTTTAAAACCATATTTAATTCCATTTTTTGCAATTTAAAACCATTAGTCTATTTAATCCCAATATTTTGATTTTATAATAAAAATTCATGAAATGTTTAAAAAATGTCGAATTATTCACTTATGAATTTTGTAAGTTTTTTATTTTTAAATCTATTTTAATTAAGAAATGACCCGTAAAATAAATATTTAATTAATTATTAAACTAATAAAATTTTCGAAATTTTATGAAGTTGTAATTCTGTATTTGATTATTTTTATTTTAATTTTGTTTTATTATAAGGAATAAATATTTAACTTATTTTTTTTTTTTAATTAAGAACCAAAATAACTTATACATTACTGTTTACAGCGCTTCTAATTAATTTTTTTATACATATATAATTATCTATGTTCATAAATGGATTTTTATCTATAGACAATCGTGATAAATAATAATAAACTTTACGATTTTTGAAGCTGATTTATTAGATTTTTTCTGTACAGTTCGAAATTTTAGACGTGTTTAACACAAATTTCAACATTTCTCGAACATCATACAAACGATAATGACGCCAGACATAAGTTTAACATTACATATTCACGAGGTCAGACAATTTTGTCCGAAGGCAAATGACAACAAAATGCTAAATCAACTATCTTAATCGACATTTAATGATATTTCTCGAAAGTTAGATGTTTAAGATTTACTGTGACTATAAATGAAACAAATATTCCAAATGCAAATGTAAAGTAAATAGATAAAATATTTTAATTTATTTCAATACTGTAAAATCTTAATAGGTATAACATATATCAAATCTTAACAATAATAAAATATTGTTACAGTACCGTGTTTGGTTTGAACTAATTGCAGATCACGTCCGAAGAGAATTAAGCGTAATTTACTCTCATAATTCTCAGACAACAGAAAAGGATTTAACTCTGAATATTTTACTTGACTTTTAGTGGAATATTACAGTTAGTTAATTAGCGATATAATTATAATTTTCCTCAAAACAAATGACGAAAGCTGAATAAAAAGGAATAAAATCTTTGATGAATTAATTTAACATTCATCTGTTATCACTACTTACAAAATATGAAAGTTCAGATATGTATACAAACTCTTTCGTGTCAAATGCAATACATATAATGGCATATGCTTATTCAAAGTAGAATTTTATTTAAAGGTACTTGAAATATCGAATTTAATCGATACGAACTGAATTTTTATACATTTCGGGGAAACAAATCGATAATTAGTGTAATCCTGTAGGATGAAAAGTCGCATCAAATCATTTAAACAGATTAGAAATGCCAAAATCAGAATATATGCAGAAAGAATATCATTAAAATGAATACTTTTTTATATATTTTTTTATCACAATATATATCTATGTCATAAAATAAATGAGAGATCATAAGATAGTTTAATACAAAAATAGTAGAAGTTTCTCAGGGTGAATGCCCTATAACTATATTGTTAAACTTGGCTTTTAATTATTATTTAATTTATTACTATTATCGATGATATTGCTTTTAAGATGTATTTTCATTAGAATTATACTGTATAAAACTGCACAAGATATCCGAAAAATATTAATTAAATAAGAACAATATCAATTTATATAATATTCAGTTAGAAAATATTATTATGGCAAATATGCATTTTCTTTTAAATATTTAAATAAAGTATAAAAATTAAATCTTCTTCATTAAAATAAAGCAATCATTTATGAAACTTGAAATGAATCCAATTTAAATAATATTTATGTAAAATGAATTATATAAAGTAATTAGTTCTCTCTAATTGCATAAAATTTAAATAATCTCATACATATTATAACAATATAGCAAAACTCACGTATAACACAAAATTCTGCTAATGTGTTTGTAAAATATTTGCTACGAATTATCATCATTGTTATATCTTCAAGAACGAACAGATCTTAATGTCACCACTGTTATAAATCCTTTAATTATAACAATGATATCAAAACCAACTTTTAATATATGTTGAATTTTTAAGAAATATATGATAGAAACTTTATAATTGCATTTTTTTCAGAACATATTATAATAATTACTTTCAACCAATTAAGATAATTTTCCTAACAAATTTCTGTGAAGAATTTTGATATTAAATTTCGTGTAAATTCGCCAAGTGAGAGCCGCTTTATTTTCGTATATATATATAGATAATGATATTATGATTAGATGGTTTTTGTAAATATTGTCAATGCTAGTAAAAATACATTAGTGTTATTGTTTTATGAAAATTACCAGTATGTCCTGCCAAGAACACTGATATAAAAAAATGAATTTGTCGTATAAAAATAATTTATAAAATAAAAATACAGTAGAGTATTATCAGACAATGATATATAAACCATAATATAAATACAGTAAATAAACATAAATAAATACTGTATATTATATATAGTCAGACTCAGAAAAGCAGGACAACAATACCATTCGTTCAGGTCCCAGACTTAAGAAAATAAGCCCAAAAATTATTATATTCTTTAAGCGCATCCAAAATTTTTATGATGAGTATATTAGCATTATAATATTATTGGATTATATATAGGCCTATATATTTTAAATTTTAAAATCAAATTATTGGATTGTTATTTTATTTAAAATCAGTTTATTTAATATTTTGATTTTAACAAAAATATCTAAAATCATTTTCATTCGTATTCAACGAATAAATTAATAACAACTTTAATAATTTAAATATTCGAGATTAAAGATGATTAAATATTATATCGTATTTTTATATAAATTTTATTTAATATATGCATTAATTATTTCTTTTTTATAAAGAAAACGTTGTCTAAATATAAAATCTGAAAATATTAAAAAGAATTTTTTATTATTTAATTTCGTTTATTATTTAAAAGATGGAAGTTTTAATCTCAAGGAGAATTTATGTTATTAAATTTTCTAATACTACTAGAATTTTTCTCATTAAATTTAAATTCTAAACCGTTTTCAGAGTTTTATTGAATAAATTATATTTGTAAGCATTAATTTCATTTTTTATGGTGAAAAAAATATATATTTTACTTGATATTGAACATAAGTATCATATGGACAATTATTACATCATCGTCAATTTAAGTGTTCATCATTTACTAAATTTTGGAATTGTAGCATAAATTATTATTTCATTTAAAACAGTGAATAATAATTTTTAATCAATTTTTCAAGCTTCAAATTCATGAAAAAGTGAATTTTATTTCAATGCTGAATAGCATTTATCTTTAAGAATCCATTGACTGGTTTTATATATCAAATTTTTGTAAATTGACACAATATCTAAAAAATTGTGCAAACTATCGATTAATTCATTAAATCATATAACAAAATCGTTATATGATTTAATGAATTAATCGACAGACAGTGTAACTTCCTTAAAATTTAAGAATTCTCATTGTTCGTCATTTATTACCATCTCTATAGTAAGAGATGGTAATAAATGATGAACAATGAGAAAATAGAAAATAGATTGAAAATAGGTTGAAAATAGTAGAGAATCTGACCATCTCTTACTATTTTCAATAGTAAGAGATGGTCAGATTCTCTACTATTTTCAATCTTATAGAGTTTTAGAATAAGATTATTCTACTAAACTCTATAAGATTTTAGGTCTTTTCTCAAATTCTGAACGAAACGAAAATCTAAAAATGGAAAAAGGTGAAAAAAATAGCTTTTCTAAAATGTTCCTTGAAATTATTAAAATGGCATCAGACTTTGAAAATGTACAAACGAATTTAATTAAAATTTTAGAAAAAGAAATATAGATATTTATTTAGAAAAATTAAAAATTTCATTTTTTATATCAGTGTTATCATTTTTTTATTATTTATAAAGTTTTAAATCGACTTAAGTTTTACAGTATTTTATATCTTACAAGTTCTAAAAAGAGGTTAAATAAAATAAAAGCTTTATGACATGAATTATTAAATTTATGTGCGCATTTAATTTACAATTCTACAGTGATTTCTACTGTGTATAATACTTATTTATTTATTTATAATTGCAATTTCAGAGAATGCAACCATTGTAATTTATATTAAAATTTAATTCTTTAAACTTGTCTTGTTTTTTTTTCTGAACTTATATACAGTACTTGCTTTACAGCTTGTCTTGTAGTTCAACAAAAAAGGGAGAAAAATCAGAAAACAATAAATTTAAATATATCTTACTAAAATTCTCATAAATTATAATATCAATTTAATTTGATTACAACTATGGAACGGGAAATGTAATTTTTATTTGGGGATTTGGGAATTTATTGTTTTAATTTATGCCTTAAATATAATAAAAGAAAATTTAATTTATTCTTTTATTTTTAAAAATTAATATTGGGTTGTTTGAATTTGTATAATCAAATTTAATTAATTTTTATTAATGATGTTATCTTATTTTAAAATATAAAAAAAAATTATGTAAATGAATTCCATACGATGAATAGATTTTCATTTGGAGAGTCATGTTTTTAATTTTTTCAAGGGAATCCGAATACAACCGTCGATATCAATTTTTTATAGAATGAATATTAATTATTTACGATATAAATGAAGACAAATCATTTAAACTTTTTAAAAATAGACCCAATTTCTCTTTGGAGCATTATAATAGAATATTTTTTTTTTAATTTTTAATTATTTTATATTATTATTACATGAATATAACAATCACTGAACTAGAAACAATAAAATGTCAATTTTTTATTGTTCACAATTTAGTGATGATTGTTCTTATTATTAATATCTTTGAATAAAATAAATATTATTTCCGTCACCAACAAATGACAATAAATAAAAAGTTTAGTCTAAATAATAGAGAGATTAGAAAAATTAATTGTTATCTAATAATATTGCAAACTGAAATAAAACTGTCACATTATTTATTTTATATTTAATTTCAAACTAAGAATTTTTTCAATAATTCTTTTTCGTTATTTTTTTTTTATTAATAAATTTCAAGTGAATGTAGCGTTGTTTTCAAACAGACATTTTTCTTATTAATTTGAATCACTGACATCAAATTTATTTTCGTTTAAAAATTTTTTTCTAATTTTTTCATTCACGATAGTAAGAAAAATTATATTTATTCATTTAAAGCATTTTTCAATTTTTAAGTTTGTTAATAAAAATAAAAATAAAAATTATAAAAGAGTTATATAAAGACACCTTCTATTGGGTATAAATTTATTACATTCATTTAATACATGTTTTTAAATCTAGAATTTAATTTTCTTCGTGATATATAAAATGAATAATAAATGAAATGATATACTTTTGTAAAATGGAATAAAATTACGTTCGTCCATTGAATATAATAAGATATTCAGTAAATGGAATTTTCTAAACAGTGTATATAAATTTGTAATTAATTACTGAAATAAACAAAATTAACTTTTATAAAAGATACAAAAAAAAATTCTCCAGATTTATATCGTACATTAAGATAAACTTAGAAAATACACGAGGGAAAAATTGCCATTAAGGGCAGCTGCTGCAAGGAATTTATAGAACTTGATCCTTAAATATGTCAGCTAAGTCGCCATTATCTCGGATTACGAATTGCGTTTTTGAAATGAAATGATTTTTAAAAAAAATTTGGAGTCTTTTTAATTTCCTATTCTTAACAGATATCTTTTTTTTTTTTTTTATCAAATTTACCTAGCTATTCTTAGTATTAAGAATAGAAATATCAAATTTCAGATAGTCGATTTTCTTAAAATTCTTCGCATTACAATGGTTTCATCGGATTTACCAAAATTCGATTATTATTCAAACAATTTATTATGCAAAGAAAATATTATCATCTTGTCTAATAAAATGTTATAACAAATAAATACACTACCTAAATTGTAAGATTGATATCTGAAATTAATTATGGCGAATAAAAATAACAACAAAATGACAGATCCAAAATGTTTGTTTTTTGGGTATTGTCATTTTTAGTTGCGATAAAAAAGCGTAAAAATAAAGAGGTAAAAACTTCAAAAATAGCCTAAAAAGTATTTGTTAAACTACACTATAAAAACTTACAATTTAGGTAGTATTTCAGGTATACTTTCAATTTAGTTAGTGTATTATACACTATCGAAATTGTAAGATTGATTTCTGAAAATGTCATAATGTTTAAATGCCCAAATAATAATTTTAGAGAAAATTGAATTATTTTTAATATAATAAATATATATAGAATATGTATGTTAAATCTAATTCAAGCACTATGAACATAAAAATTTAGTGAGACATAATATGCTAAAAACAATGTAAATTATCTTGTAAATGACATATAATACTGTATAGTATACAATTTTAATTATTCAAAGTTACTTAAGTACAGAAGATTAAAAACCAGAGTGACTACTAGAAAAATTATAAAAAATTGATGAAGTCATTTAATTCAACTGTATAAACAGAACTCAGTATATTTTCGTCTTTATTGACTTGTGTTTGTTTAGTTCCTAACAGTTTGTTAGGAAACGGAATTCTTATCTCAGAATTTAAACTTTTTATTTTTAACATTAACCTCAAAACTCTCAATATTAGTTTTATGGATTAAACATCTTGGACTTGTAATTTTTCATTTTATGAATTTTGAAACAAACAACTATTTGTTATCATACTACAGTATGCGATAGAAGGCCAAAAAGTTCTTATCCCCACCATGTTGTATGTATGATATAGATCTGTAATTGTAAACAATGATAGGTTACTGTCTTACTAATACGTATTTTGTTTTGTTTCGACAGATCCTGTTTAACTGGAGTTAGAAGCCAAGACAAAATTGAGTATCGAACCGTGATAAGTTCCTTCATCTTCAAAGGAAAAATACACAAACCATCTACGAATAGATGTCAGCTGTGTAGCCTATGACAAGGAATGTCCATCATATGAGACTGAAATGATGGAAACGGGAATTCAAATGCAGTTGCACCAGCCTACAGGAGGACTCAAGAGAAGGTCGTCCAGCAAGGTCATGTTGTCTGTGTTTTGAGACAGCAGATATCCTATTTGTAAGTAATCTGTCAGTATGACAGATTACTTACAAATACGGTCGACAATAATAGGAGCATACTACAAGAACTTGCTACAAAAGTTACACGACAGTATTAAGGAAAAAAAACGTGGTTTGCTGTTAAAACGTGTGTTGCTGCTAACTGACAATGCAACTGTACATCAAGTTGCAGAAACATCACCTTTCTGTGCAAATATAGCTATAAAATCTTGCCCCATCCCATATTATCTGGCACTTTCAGACCTCTTCAAATTTCGAAATATGATTTTTTCATATTTCGAAATAGGAATTTATAGGGAAGAAATTTCTTCGATGACTAATAGGTCATTATATTGTAGAAAGCTGATTTTCCTCCAAATCTACTGACTTCAAAAATGGGTGTCGATAATTATTCTAAGATGTGAGAAATGTGTAGTTCTATGAGGAGGATATGTAGAGAAGGAAGAATTGGATGACCAAATTCCTAGCGTATCCGGATCATGATGACGGTAAGAATTTTTTGGTCTCCTCTCGTATATATTATAAGATTGAAATATATATTTTTGAAAATAATACTACTAGTATCGATCTTTAATTATTACAAAAATGAAATTTATCGATATAAACGAACACAATAATAAATTTAAAAAATAAATAAATAAAAATCATAACGTGAATGAAATCATGGTTTTAGCTGTTTTATCTGTATATGTTTACTTCATTAATATTAAATATGAATTCATATACATTAAAATAACTGGAATATATTCAAAACAAAGGAATAATTAGGGAAATTATTTCTATTCTACAATCATAAAGATGAGTATGTTTGAATTGCTTGATGATCCATATCTTTCAAAATGACAGTAAAAAGTATTTTTTGCACAGATTTATAATTATGAATAAAGAAATTATATCGATTTAGGAAAATTTCAGATATCACTTCTTTAAACAGTTTATATTCTTATATATTTGGATTTTATAATATTTTATTAGCTAAATTAAAATTTCAATAGGAATATTTATCAGTAAAATAAAAATAAAAATATTAATTAATAATTTAAATATATTCTTACTTCATCAGATAGCTAATTTTGTAATCTACAGTAAAGAAATTGAAATGCATTTTTTAGTATTTAGATTTTAAAATATATTTTTGCATGCAATACTTGTATGATGACCTTAAAGCACGCTAAGAATTTAAAATTTCAACAGAATATTCAAGAATATTCAGAATAAATCCAAACTTCTTAATAAATGCTGTTTCTTTTTTTTATCGTTCTAAAGAATATACCGTTTATATAGATAATAAATTTTATGATTTGCATAACACTTAACAGCAGATAATTTTGATATGAACATAAAGGGTCGCTTACTAAATGAACAAAATTTAATCTCAAATTAAGTAAGGCATAGGAACATGTTCTATTTTATCAAAATAATAATTTCTGTAAAGCATTTTATATAAACATAAAGTATGTTTTAAACATTATAATTATATTAACATATTTAATTATGGATAGACTCTTATTTAGAAATAGCAATGGTTATTTAAATAATACTTAACTATATTTCCGAAATTATGAATTAATATATGATAGAATTAAAATTTTATTAAAAAAATATTCAAGTAGATATCTTAAATCTATAAGAAAACGGATGAATATACATAAGTAATCGTGAAAATATTTCAGTTTAAGCCAATGTTTTCCAAATTATGTAATAATGCTCCCCTTCTCAGAGAAAATTTCTTGTTTCTTTTATTACGAGTATAAGCCATAGCAATCCCTTTTAAATAAAATATCTAAGAACAACTAAACTGTAATAAATATTTTTCATTCAAATTTAAGTTATTATTTATTAATATATTTTTAGTTCTAGAATATATTAAAATTTTCATTGACACATTATTTCTTATAGAAATCAACTCCAGTATTTAGGATTTGTTGGAATTGTTATTTTATCGCCTTGTTTTCTTCTTGATAAAGAATTGTATTCTATATTGAAAAACATTAGATTAAACTATTATAAATATAATATAGTATATTACATTTTAGTAACTTAAAAATATCAACAGAACACCTGTATATGAATTTACAATTTCATATTATAAATTATTTATATAAAATAATATTCAATAATTTCATATAAACGTGAAATTACTGAAATGTATAGGAAATTATTTTTGAACATTTGTATATGAAACTGAATATTTATATAAAATTATTCAACTATACAGGAAATTATTTTTCAACATCTATATATTGTGTTGAAAAATAATTTCAATTTAAGAAAATGTATACTCAAAAAGATTCTTTATAGTTATGAAAATAAAGAACATTCGTAGCTACATTAAGATTATAAGATTACTGATTTAAAGTAATCTGAAAGATTTTAAAATAAAATTTTAAATGTAGTTACTTTATTCTCTTACTAATATCAAAATTTCAGATTTGTAAGTCACATTTACAAAATTATTGCATAAAATATTGAAAATTTTTGAATTAATTTTTGTCTTTATTCTTTTTATTAATAATAAATCCGAAATCATTTACTTTTATAACAGTTTTAAGATGAAAATAATTTCTTTTTTAATTTTTTAATTTAATTTATAGATTACATTAGTAGATTAATATCTACTAATGTAAAAATTTATAAGAATTTTTAGAAATATATTTGCCAATGATAGATTTAAAATCATTTTCAAAAAAAGTCTATTTCCTCTTCATTACAATAAATTTTTCAATTCAATTTCTTCTTGCAATTAATATTTGGAAATTCTTTCTTTCTTTTTAATAATCTAGATATTTCTATAAATAAGACTATCAAGTGACTTTTGTCCATATTTAGCCGATTTATTTCTAGAGAAAAATGAGATTTATAAAGTTACTATACTTGTACTGTATGTTAACTTGTCTTCATTAATAAGTTTTGAACTAATTAATAAACTTTGCGAAATTCAGTAGGGATTCATCTACTATTAAATATACCATTGATTCTGCATTTCTTAACCTTGCAAGTTTAACTTCTTAAAAATAGAGGATTCAAACTTCTGATATGTGCTTGCACCTTTAATGTTCTCTATCTAGAACTAATATTAACAGATTTTTTAATGGAATTTAGTAGAAATGTCAAGTCATTGAAGATAATATTGACAAAATATCAATTAACTAATGTAATTTTAATTATATAAAAATAGAAGACGTTCAAATTTCGGAGATATCTTTCTAATAACTTTCGAAATATTAACTCATAAAATTCAATAGAGATTATGGGATTAAGTTGAGTTTGAAATAAGATTAATTCTATAGTTTCATCCACTTAAAAATGGCTGACAACGAAACTTCTGAGGTTTCAGTTAATATTAATAGTTACAAGAACAACTGATATTAATCAAATAATAATTGTATTAATTTTCTTATAAATAAATAAATAACTATTGAAGTATTTGATAAATTTTTATGATATTCAATGAATTATCAATTGAAGATGACTTGGTTAACATTTTAATATTGCCGTGGTTAATCCTTCTAAAATAGCGGATATGTTCAGAAAATATGTAATTAATTCATTCTAGAACTGTTTCTTTCTTATTCCAACTTCATGAAATTATAAAAACGATCAGAAGCCAAAGTAAAAATAATTTTTTATTTATAAAATGAATTAAAAACGTAACGATCATAAATAATTTTGGTGGTCACTATCAATACTTGAAGCATAGATTCTGCAAAAAGCAGATTTTGAAATAGTCACTTAATTTTAAATGTAGAAAAATTACCGTATTGTCTGTATTTAATTATGATAAATATGGCATAAATATCGGCAATTAAGTTTTCAAGAAAATTCAATTAGAATTTCATTAATTGTAGAATATATTTTATTTTTAATTTTATATTTAAAATTTAATATAAAATAAACAATAATTTTACTGTATATTATATATATTTTAGTATATTAAGTTATATCACGCCAACTTTTAAAAATTTTATTTATATATTTTAAATATTTTACTATTTACAAAATTAATTATTAAAATGCTCGTAATATGCTTCTAAATTTCTAAATATCTAGTTAAATTGAATTGAAGTTGGGTAAATTTCCTATTACCTTTTATTGAAGATTTTTCTATTTTCAGAATTTTTTAATAGATTTCTTTCTGAATTCATTTCTACACAAAAAAAATTCTTTTATATCTAAATTATATTTTAACTGCGATAAAACAATTACAATGTGAGTAGTAATATTAAACAGGTAAAATAAATTTAGTTTTTTATCAAGTTTAAAAATTCTTTAGTTAATACTTATAGTGAAAAAATAGAATTAATTAAGTAGCAGTAATAATAATTTCTAAACTAAATGATTACATAGTTTCATCAAATAGTATAAACACTTCATAAACAGAATTTTTACAACGTTTAACACAGATTTATTTATTTTTATTAAATTTATTATATTAATAAATTCTTAAATTTAGGAAAGTTAAGTTCGTTATTATTATTTTTTTATGTATTAAGCTAAATAAATTAAGGGATGAAAATCAATTTTATTAATATAAAATAAATTATAATTTTGCTGAATGTTAGAATATATGTTGGAATATGGCTATACTATAATAAATTTATCCATTATAAAATAATTTTAATGAAATAATTTTTTTTTTTGTGATTTATAATGATTACTTATATAAGTTTTATTAAGCAATTAAAATTATTAATAAAACTTATATATTTATTAATTAAACTTATGTATTTATATTTTATGAAAAATTGATACTTTTAACGATTTAAGTTAATATATAAATTCTAACTAAATTACGTTTCTACTTCTAAGTGAATGCAGTATGTTCTAACATTCTATTTATATATATATTTTTAAAAGTAATGATGGATATTGATTTAAAAGTCTGTAATAGTATAATATGTCTTAATTTGATCGTATTACTTTGTCAAGTTAATCAGTGAATTTTCTAAATATGATAATTAATTCTATATTTAAATAAAAGTACTGTATTGATTATAACTTCTCCTAACAATATTTATTTTCTGATACCGCATATTTTTTTATTAAAATTGAAAATTATCAAAATAAAACTTTTATGAATAAATTTTGCAATTAATAAACAAAATATAGAACGTTTGTTATTGTAAAAAATTTTATTTATAATAAAATTTTTTACAATAACAAATGTTCCATATTTTGAATAGATTTGAATTTGAATGCGAATTATTGTACAAACATTTAAAATATTTATAAAATATTATTTGTTACAGTACATATAATCTTTTTAAGAGCAGCAATTATTTATTCAGTAAGAGTAAACAGTAAGGAATATTTTTTTCTCTGAAAGCACAATAGCAATTGTTGATATTGCACTCTGCTTATACTTTTTTCAGAATTAAAATTTATAAAAAAGTAAGAATTTTTTTCTAGAAATTTAATAAAAATCTCTTTATTCTCCGTAATGAATACATTTTTTTTAGAAAATTATATCGAATGGCGTTTTAATAAAAAATTTATTATGCATTAATTTATGCCAAATTTTATAAAAAAAACAAAACATGTTATTTATAAATCTGTAAAAAATAATAGTTGATATAAACTTCATAAAATTATTTATTTAGTATATCATTTTTAATTATAAACATCAAAATATTTTATGTTCTAATTGTATGTTTAATAAATTTATGTCCATCGTCGTATCTTAGATTGCAGTAAAATCTTATCGAGTAAATTAATTTTTTTTTAATTTACTCTGATAAGATATATTAGTAAAATAATATAAAAGAAAAATAAATTAGTAGTAAAGCATGATTAAAATAAGTATAAAAATATTACTGATGCGAATTTTCATTTAATTTAACCACGGTATTAAATGAAAAAATTTTTTTCCACAACTGTTTAGTTACAAAGTACTCTTTGAATGTTTCGCTATTAATTATTAAATTAATTGTTATTTTACTTTATGCTGGATTTAATTACAAAATTTACAATACACAAGTGCTTAAATAATTTTTCTATTTAGTTAAATAAAATGGGAAAGATAATTTGAAATTTAACGGATCATTTTACTGGTCATTAAGCAGAACATCTGAACATATGATATTTAAATGCACTATTATTTTTGTGTAAAAAACGAATAGTTCAAATAAATTTCATTGTGTATGCTAAAATTTAATACTAATAAAACTGAAAATCTCTTTCATGAATTTATCAAATCAGGAAAACTTTTTTTCGGGAATATAAAAATACAGTATTGTATAATAATTTGAAATTTGATTCATATTATTTAATTTGCTGAATTTAGATATTAAAATAAGAATAAAACAAAATTAGTTAGCGATGTACATAGCTTTTCTACATTGTCATTTTTATTCAAAAGAATATAATTGCAAAAAAAATCTGTAAAATTAAGTAGTCAACTGCTTTACTTTCTGTTTTTTATTAATTGAACAACACAAGTTGTTGATAATTGTTTTCTTTTCTAATATTTTAACTTTGAATTTGTTGCGTTTTGAATAATTTCTTACACAGAATACGTTTTCACTCTTATAAAAAGTCTGATGCATGTTTTTAATGTTGTTTTTAATAATATGATACGTACATATGAATGTTAAAAAATTTCCAAGTGAAATTGAACAAATTGGAAAATAATATAATTTGCATTTGATATTTCGACTGGTATGAATGAAAATACTCGAATTTTTTTGTATACAAGACTAAACAAAATGTAGCCAGGAAAGAACTGAACATAATTATCTATAGGTAACGATACATGGGAAAACTATAGTCCTTTGTTATTGTCTTCTATGAGAAACAACAACGCAATTAATTCACATACCCAAGCATAGCAAGCAAACATTTATTACCTAGTTAATGACAGTACTATAGTTAAATATGCAGGTCATTATATTAAATCAAACCATTATTCTTAAAGAAAAGTTTCAAACACTGATGGATTTTATCTCTTTACAGAGCTTTTACGCCAATAAAACAGAACTTAAGAAAACTTCTAGATTATATAAACAGATTAAAGAAAATGTTAAAGAAATAATCAATAACGATATAAAATCGCGAGAAATGATTATAGATTGGAAGTTATAATGAAAAACTATCAAATTATTATATGATTCTATATAATAATTTGATAGTTTTATAGAATCATGATTATAGACCTCCTTTAATCATGATTCTATATAATTCATGATTATAGGAAGTTATACGAGAAACTAAAGTAGGCCTATATACTTCAGAGCATTGTATTGTTTCTATTGCATATACTGTATATCCAACTTTTAGTTTTCCACATAGATTATAAATATCACATTATTCGTTGAATGTTTCTTTCATTATAGATTGTAGGAACTATGCTATTTCTATATGATAAATGGAATATATTTATCATGTAGAAATTAGAAGTAGATAAATTAATAATTGAAAAAAATTCAAATGAAAGTTCAAGTTAATAATTTAGTTCGGAATTACAACTAGTAATAAACTTTTATTCTCCTAATTGGTCCACACCTCCAGTTTTTTTTTTTTTTTCTTTTTCTTTCAGGAGGGTCCGGACAGTTCTGAAAAAGCTGAAAATGTGGACTCAGAAATTGAAACCGAATCCTTCAGAGTGAAAATACTGCACGCTTGTCTCGCGGTTATCCGGCCGACTTTGTTATTAAATTTTATGGTATACACGAATATTTAAACAGCTCAGTAGTTTCTTATGAGCATTTTTTTCCTCTGCACACGTACTCTCGTCCCATTGTTTAAAATGACAATTCGGACGGCTCTGTTTTTGGAGCTATTTAGAAGTGACGGTTTGCAAAAATAATTTGGATTGAAGTAATTTTTTGATAAAAATTCCGAATCAAAATATCCGCGGTTAGAGTACCGCGATTGCAATTTATACGATGATATAGCGTCATATTGCTGCTGACGCGTGTAAAAATGGATATTATCTATCGTATTGATCTTAATGTGTATATGCCCAGTGGTTCTTGGAGGAACAGCTATGCACAGTGGATAGCATTTGTCGAATCATCAGCCAAATCATTTCAAAACGTGTATGCCGAGTAGCTCACAATGTGGCATGTATAATTGGGAACATGAGTCGACTCGACTGCAGAGTCGGCAAGAAACGCTTCATGTGACGCTTAATAGATATGATCTATAAAGTAAATAGAACTATCTTTAGCTTTGATTAATGTTCAGTTTCGGAAATATTATATAAATAAGCAGTAATATTTTAAAATTACTACTTTTCTATTTAAAAGAATTAATCGACGTAATAATGAAGGAATTATGAAATAACAAAACTGAAAAACTTAAGTTGACGATGGTAGCGAAAATTTAAAAATTAGGTTAAAATACATGAAATTACATTCTAGAGTTCATTTTGAAATTAATAAAATTAATGAAAAAAATTAGTATTTAGTTAATATGAGAGTATTCTCTACTCAAAAAATATTACAAATATAGATTTTATGATTAATAAATCCATGAATAAATTTTCACAAAAATATAATGTAACCATTTATTTTTATAAAATTAATTTAAAAAATAATAAATAAAAGAGTTAAAAAATTTAACAGTGTATAATTATTAAAGGCATATATATCATATCAAAGGTAAAACGTAAATAAAGAAATTTACTTGTATCTTGAGATAACATAAAATAAAAAATTACGACAAATAATTGAAACAAAGTTTTATTATGAATTAATTTCCATACTGTTGAATTAACAACCATTACTAATTAAAAATTATTATTTTTGTTTACTTCCGTAAATAAGAAAATCTATTTTGGAAAAATTTTGAGGAATGTTCTTTGATCTCAGCGGAATTAACACATTAGCCAATTTACAAAGAATTATAATATTTAAATTTCAGTATAATTAGATGAATTACTTTCATTGCTACTAAAGAGATTTAATAATTTCAAAGAAAATGCTTTCTGCACTTTTAGAAATATTTTAATCAATTTTAGGCAGCATGAGTTACTTTTCCATAGAAATTTTGCTGTCTTATCCAACAATATTTGTTAAGGAAATATCTATATATGAAACATCGGTGAATTAGGTCTATAATATTCTTAAGTATTATATCAAATAGAGTATCAAATAGATAAAACTAATCAGGCAAAAACAGTAATAAAATATCCGGTTTTTCATTAAAAAATAGAAAATTCGATTGGTTAGATCGTGAAAATCCAAAGCGAAGAATCGATAACTTAACTGAAGAGAAAATTGATTTCAGTTAATAAGCGGAATTCTATAGATTTTAAAAAAGTACGTATTAGACTAGTAAAATAGTTTACATATGGGAAAATATTATTAGATAATGGTTATGTTCCTACACAGGCTTTATTCTGTTTATGCAGTCGTCAATGTCGACTAATTTAACATCCTTTGTACCATTATAGAATGTTTTACATTCATTTAAAGCTGACCTAGTTTTAAATAGTCTCAAAAGAATCAATTAAAAACTTTTATGATAGTGAAAGAAAATTTAATTAAAATTGTTAACTATAAAATTAACTTCGTTACAATTACTTTATTAAAAGAATAAAAGTGAAACTGCATCTTGGATATGTACACTTTTATTTTAATTATTTACAGTACCTTAATGATGATTTAGCTCTCTATCTTGCTATTTTCCTTTCAATTTTCTATGTTACTGTAAGGTTAGGGCAATTAAATATCCTTAGAACTCTTAGAATGTCATCCAAATAGAAACTAAACACATCCAATAGATTATAGTGCTGTTTTCTTTTACCACAGATTTCTTTTATCTGACCTCAAACACGGTTTATCTCCTGATATCGCAGAAAACTTTGATTTTCTTTCACGATAATACTGTTCTCTTGTTTAATTATTGATCTATTGATCTATTATTTTATTAAAAAAACCCAATAAATGCATAAATTGAAATAATTATCTTATTTATTATTTTATTTATTTAATTCTTTTATTTTCATTAAGTAACTTTCTTATGAGAACTTTTAACTGTTATATTTTTACACTGTATTGGATTTAACAACTTTCTAGAAAATGTTATAAAACTGCACATAGTATTAAGTTTTTAAACATAAAATATTTACACAGTGCTATATATTATAATGTAATATGAATTTTTTATCATCAAAAAATTAAAAAAATTAATAAATAAAAAGTTTTCTGCAAAACAGAGAAATGAATCTGTAATTTATCTTATTTGTAGAATATTAAGATTGTGCTTATATTTTGCATTTGATTATACCTGTATTTATAAGTTTTTGATATATTTTATAATCCGTTTAATTGTTGTTTCGTTCCGAAATTATTATTTTATTATTATACAACTAATAAAAAATGGAATTTTATAATTTTCGATGCAGATTTTAGTGCTACATTTGGCAGCAATACATAAATGAAACTTATTATCCTTTTTAATAGATTTGCTTAATAGAAATTTATAGCTATAATGCCAAAACAGGCTTTAAAAGAATGAAAAACATCTTTTATGATTGTTGTAACACAAGGTAAATAAAGTATTCATCCTAAGTAAACTTTTAATCGTATCTTTGCGAACTGTTTACTTACAAAATTAAAAGAAAATATGTATATTAAATTTAGAAAAATCAATTAACAAAATAGTTCTCTGATATATTCACGTATAAATTATCTCATAATAATTTAAAGGGTACTTTATTATTTTTAATCTGCTCTTTATATTGATTTAATAACTAAATTAGTGACTTATCTATTACAGATGTTTTCTTTCATATCAATTTTCTTTCTTTTGTGTGTATTTAGGAAAATTTATCAAAAACATCGTTTAACATACAAAAGTAAAGTACATACATAAAGGAATAAGGATTTGATTATAAATATAAAACAAAATCAAACTGTATTCGGTAGCATTAGATATATTTATGTGAAAAATCTAATGTTAATCTTCTATATACAATATAAAGAGATATTGTCTTACATAAAGTAGATCTATTCGAGTCAAACATAATGAAATAATGTTACAAACTATTTAAATTCGCAACACCATCGTATTAAAAATAAGTTATTTTAGATTTTTATATTCAGTTGATTTTAATAATTTTTGAAAAGTTTTAGTTTAAATTAGCTTATTTTATTTTATTATTTCCATGTTTAAGATAAACGTATCTGACTCTAAAGTCTTGTTTTTATGTTGATCATTAAAACATTAATTTTGAACACTTGATTTGAACATTTATGTTGATCATGAAAACAATTGATTTTGAACATTTAAATTAAAATACGGTATGTGAACAATTATTACATACTTTACTAGCTAGACTGAGTTATATAACAAACATAAAAACAATTTAAATTTTAAATATTTTAATAAGACTAAGGTTAAAATGCATGATTTCAAATATATATTAATAACAGTAAAATTAATAACATTAAATAATTGTTAAATTTGAAATGCACGATTTCAAATTTAACAATTTAATCAAAATCTAAGGATCAAGTTGTAAACTTCATCTGGCGATTTAACAATTTATAAAAGCATTTCAGAATAATACGATGTCTGGAAAATATAGTGATTTATGGAGAACTGTGAGTCATCAATTGCTCAGTAGAGCATCCACCATAAAATAAGAGTTAATTAGGAATTGATTGCCCAGCATTTTATTGCCTAGTAATTGATCGCACAGCCAATGAAGTCCAAAATGTAAGATTTAAAATAATTTTTTTTCAAGCTATTTAATGCAAAAGCAAATAAAAAATTACATATAAATAAATATCTTCTTTTTACATCTTGTATTGAGAATTTAATATAGATTATTTAAAATGCAAAGTAACTTGCTGATCAGTTAAATTTTATTTATTCTTGCATTATAAGTTAGTAATTCAGATATTATTTTATTTTCAAATTTATTTTAACTCAATACATTTTTGATAAAAAGAAAAATACAAACTAAATTTATTCTTCCGCATCTTTAAAATAATCTTTGAAAATCAAAAGTTTATCGATATCAGTTTAATAAATGCACAATAATTTTGCTTTAAAGTCATTTTGGGTCATCTATATAATATCATCTATGTATATAGATTATGTAAATAGATAGATTTATAAGTAGGTACCTATGATTACTATTCTTCAAGTGTGCAGAAAATTTGCTTATGTAGGCCTATGTTTTATTTATATATTTGTAAGCCATATTTCTTTTAAGCCATCTTAATAATATGCATTGAGCACTGTGTACATTTACGATGCATTTTTTGCTGGATTATTTGAATTTTTCACTTATTAGAAAGTATAGTTTTTAAAATATGTTTGACGTTTATAAAAACGATTTTATTACCGTTTTAAATAAATTTCTGCGTATTGCTTTTATCATCAAGATTTTTGACCAGAAACATCTGTTCTGACACTTGTATCGATCGACCAGATGGTCTTGTAGAAGCGTGTTATATTTTCAACGCAAGATTTTAGATCCACATCGTAAGACTTTTTTCAGTAGGTTGGTCGATCCTTCATCCTTTACCCACGGGTCGACACCATCTGAGTGTGGACAACACATAATGATTTTGGAGTAGCCCTACAGATTAATATCTTTACAAGTGAAAAGTGGATAAAATAGATAAAAGAAAGACAATCACACTTTTATGTCCATGAAATTTGAACTGCCCTTTCTCTTGTAATTCGGTTTCATTTTATATTATTTTATTAGAAATTAAAATGATCATAATTTCATATAAAAATAAAATAAGACTAAATATCAGGTATTTCGTAATTACATTTAATTTAATAATTGTGGAAAACTTATTTAGCATTAAAAATATATATTTAAAAGCCATAAAATATATTATTGAAAACTTCCAAGTACAGTATTATCCAATATGGAAAAATCTGTGTGTATGTTCGTCATATATGATTTCATATGAATAACGTAAAAGCATGTGTAAATATATATATATATATAATAGATATAATGTTGAAGTAGATAGGAGCGCATAGGAATGTTGATATGTATAGAATGATAGGAAGATTTATGGACGTTAAGCACGTTTAATTTGGAAGCTGTAACGACGTAAGTAGTGTACTATAACATCCTTGTATATGGATGTAACGATGAAGTAGAGTTTATTTCTTAGCACATATTCTATTTAACACAGTTATTATACACAGTCACATTATATAAAGATATCACAAATATTTTGAAATCTATTAATTACTAGATATATATTTAATAATTAGTTAATAAATATATAACAGTGGTGAGATAAATTTTTTGTTAAGCAATTATTCGGTAAAAGTTTCTTATGAATACTAGTTTTTTTTTTTAGAGAATTATAACAGTCATTTTTTTATAAAATATAAAAAAATAATTTATAGCAACACTTTTAAAACACTGTATATGATATAGATTTATATTTTCTATTAAATCAGCCTATCTCATAATAATGAGCAATATTTTTTCATTTTTAAATATTAAAAAAAATCAAGAATGTCAGAATAATTTTTATAAAAATAAGTAAATATTTTCTTGAGATTTGGATAACAAATTTTCTTTCAAGCAAAATTTTCCTCTCAAGAGAGAGTATTTCAAAAAATATCTTATTTCAAGGATATTAAAGAAAATATTATATTTCAAGGAAATATTAAAGAATGTTTCCATTATTCTGTATACTGTATTATAGAAAGTAACACTTTATAAACAGAAAAATTAAGAAATTACAAATGTAGGAATTACTGTACTGTACATAGATTTATTTCGAAATAAATCTATGCACAGTATTTCATTTTATGTTTTTTATGTTACAGTTTTCTGAATATTAAAATGTATCAGAAGCCAAGAACTTTTAAACAAAGAAATTTCAGCAATCCGAATATTTGACTCCAAGTTAGCTATTCATTACATTATTCGTTAATCTACATATTCGTTTATGCGAATTTTTAAATATTGTATATATCATATTGATAAATACACTGTAAAAATATAAAAACAACCTAAAACGGAATTTAAGCAAAAATTTTGAAAACTTGCAAACAACACCATTTTTTAAAAATAAATTTTTATTAATCAAATAGTTAGAATATATATTGTACCATTTTTACTCTGCTATTGAATTTTAGGAAAGATTTCTCGATTGGTATTCAAACTGCGAAACAAGGATATATAATAATGTATATTTATTTTTAATTTATGGAATTTTTTTGGAGGGAATACAATTTGGTTATTTATAGCACTAAGATAAGACGATAAAACCGTCTTAAAATAAATTAAATACGAATTACAATGTGATATATATATATAAAATTTTCAAACTTTGAAACACGTAGGTAGGATATCTCTAATTAACATTAAAGGTATAAAATTAAATGATTAACTGAGAGCTCTTAACATCGAAAAAATTTTTGTTTCGTTTATTAGGACCAATTAATGCAATTAAAATTTCTTATATTGCTTTCCAGTGATCAATATCAAAATAGAGATCGATAGAAATAAACACATTTGAGAATATCAAATCGGCTCAATAAAAACATATTTAACTTCTAACAATAAGGCTGTTAGAAGTTAAATATATTTCTATTGTATCGATATATGTTTGATAATAAAAACATGTATATATATATATATATAAATTATATATGTTTTTATCATCATCTGTAAACATTATTTTTTGATAATGTTTAATTATAGTAAGCATTAATTAATAAGAAAACATTACATTAATTTACAAATCAAATTTAATAAAAAATATTTCGTAAATATTTTATAAGTTAAAGAATTAAAAACAACATACAGTAAGACCTCGCTTAACGCATTTTCAATATAACGCGGTGTTTTCGAATTCTATATTTTTTATTGATACATTTTGGCGCGGATTTCTAAACCGTTATACCCATATAAATCCGAAATCGCGCGAATTTGTTGCTCTCGCAGAGCGTTTGATTTCACTACAGTGTAGTACATACGAAAGTTTACTGCGGTCACAATTCTTATTTATGATCGGTCATCAACGTTATTTTACAGTAATAAAAATAACAATTATCTCATTTTAGTTTTAACCTGAATGCTGCCACTTAGAACTATAGTTCGATACGGTCAAAGTGGCTTACTCTGCCACTTCGAACTATAATTCATTGAAGTTAGAACGTTTTACTTTCATCGATATTTTTGTCAAAACAAGTTTAGCCACTATTACGGTAATAGTGGATAAACTTGTTTTGACACTATTTTGTTTATACAAAATGATCCAAATTTTGATAAAATTTCAAAGACAAGACGAAGTGTCATGGATGCGATGTCTCGCTATCGACAATTGCTTGCCAAACGAAAGAAGATAAGGCAAACGACGTTAGATGACTTCTTAGCAAAAAACAAAAAGTGTCAAATGAGGAGGAACCTTCCTCATCCAAACATAAATTATTTACTCGAATATTTTTGATTTTCATAATTAATGTAATACAATAGTAATAATACATGTTACATACAAAATAAAATAAAAAAATGATACATATATTTTTTATTCGCTGTCCTGTTTCACTTATACCATTATTTAGGTGTTAAGATGACCTCGTTTAACGCTTCGTTTATTTGGAACGTATTCCCCGCGTTTAACGGGCTCTTACTGTATAAGTATCAAAGAAATCGCAAATTAAATTAATTGGAAAAATTAAAACTTCATGCATTAAAGAATTTTTATTGAAATAGAAGTAAGCACTTCTATTTAATATTAAACAAATAAATAAATGCTTTCTAGATATAGTTTTGGTTTGTAATAATGTTCATTAATTTGGAAAACTACACCCTTTCATGTTCAGATATTAAGTGGTTTCAATTCTGAGGTAAATATCGCCTTTCAATTAGAGACTATTCAGCAAAATTTAACAATTTTATACTATTATTGATTAAGCTTCATTCTGATGATGATAACTAGGGTTTCTTCCCAAGAAATTCGAGATAAAATTTATAACTTTAAAACTCCCAATTCTTGGAAAAAGTAGAAATATTTTCCAAGAAATTCGAGATTGTATTTTTACCTATCATCTATGAAAATACTTTAACAGTTGAGCTAATTATCAGTTATTATTCGTATTTATAAGTTATTACATCATAGCCAATTTTTTCATTATAATGCAAATACTATCATTAGAAATATAATCTCAGAGTATGAAGTTTTATTATTTCTATCAGAGCTATCCGATATTTTATACGAGGCTAAAAAGAATTGCTAAAACTCACTATTTACTATTTATAAAAAAAAATTATCAAAATTTCATGCTTAGAAATTTTGGACTACAATAGAATTGGTAAAATTGAGATATAAGGAATTTTGTATCTCATGTTCTAACTATACTTAAAAATTATTAGTGATATTTTAATTTTTGAGCCCGATTTGGTTCTGCGAACAACTTCAAGCTGATAAATCATTGTGGTTTATCAGCATGACTATTTTTATCCTTCAAAAAATTATCTGCAACTAATGATAAAACAACTCTTAAAATAAGCATATAAAACTTAAAATAATATATACATTAATAAACTATAAGATTTATTTGTTTTTATGCAGTTAGTTTCATTGCATTGAGCGCGGACATGTTATCTCACTATATAAGCATATTTTTTATTTTTATAATAACTTTAAATATTAAGTACCTCGTTTAACGCGGTACTTAATATCCCGCGTTATATCTCGAGATATAAATAATAATATCCCGCGTTAAACGAGTTATAACTCGTTTAACGCGGGAGGTACGTTCCAAGAAAACTAAGCGCTAAATGAAACAGCGTTAAACAAGGTCATGTTAACACGTAAATAATAGGAATAAGTGAAACATAACAATGAATAAAAAAGTATATGTATCCATCCTTTTTTTTTTATTTTGTAACATGTATTATTACTATTGTGTTACATTAATTATAGACATCTTTTATAGCTAATATCGATTTGTATTTTTATAGATCACTCATGAAAATCAAAAATATTCAACTAAATAATCTATGTTTGTGATGAGAAAGGTTCTTCCTCATTTGACACGTTTTGTTTTTTCGTTAAGAAGTCATCTAATGTTGTTTGCCTTTTCCTCTCTCTTTTAGCAAGCAATTGTCCATAGCGAGATATTGCATCCATGACACTTCCGTCTTGCCTTTGAACTTTTATCAAAATTTGGATCATTTTGTATAAACTGATTTATAATTTCCGTAACAGTGGATAAATTTGTTTTGAAAAAATCCATTTCATGTATTGCAGCAGACTTTCATATGTACTGTATTCCCGTACCGCACTGCGCTGATATCAAACTCACTGAGAGAGGTTTAGGAGTATCAAAGCAACAAATTCATGGGATTTCGGATTTATGTGAGTATAAGGGTTTGAAAAACCGTGCCAAAGTGAATCAATAAAAAATATAGAATTAAAAAACCGCATTATATCGAAACAGCGTTAAGTGGGGTCTTACTGTACATGTATTGGTATGCTTTATTTCCAATATTAGTATGTACTTATAATTTCTTTTATGTTAATTTCCTTTTGCGATACCTACATAGGCCTAGATTTTTTTGTTTATAATCATTAAACTTTAAGTCAATTTTTATATCTAATTCTAATTAAATTTAAAATTATTTTAAATACTTTAATATATATTTCATTATTCTAATTATAAAACAATATGGGAACATCGATAAACTAAGTTACACTGTTAGGAAAAGAAGATGTAGATTTATAATATTGAATGAAGAGGAGAGGAAGGAAAGTTATGCAAAATTTGACAACACGCTGTAAAAATGGCTATTTTTCTAAGATTAAATTTTTTAAAATAAAATTTAGTATATTCATGCTTAATTATTTAAAAAATAAAGAAAAATTGTCACGTAGCATATTTGGAGATAAAACTGTTATAATATGTAAGACATGTATGTAGTTCTAAAACATTTTTATCCATTTATTTGAAGGCTCATTTCGAAGTTAAAGAATATCCTGTATGTAAAAAAGTACCACTGTAAAGTAATTCCTATTTTCTACTATTTTATATATATTTTTAATATTTATATAAAACCGAAGGAAAATTTTTAAGTAGAAGGGAGGTCTTTAGATTTGTAACGTCACAGTCACAGTAACAAATTTGGTATGACGAAAAATGACTAAAAGGATAGTAGAGGTCAAAAAATATTCTGAATACGTGACGCAGTTTATAGATGCCTCTACAATAAACACAAAAAACTTCTTATTTAAACGAAATAAATATTAAATCAACCAAATAAAATTTTCGTAAATTCTTAGAAATTCTTGAGAATTCTGGAGAACTGCAATTTCCCATTCCCGATTTTCAAAGATTAAAAAATGTCGGGAACAGAGAAAACATAATGATGGTGCAATTCCAGGTGTTTGATATTTTTAATATATTTTGTGCAAATTAATTTATCTCGATTCATTATTATAAAGAATTCAAACTAATGTCAAAAAACATTGAATGTGAAAGATTTAGAATAAATAGAATAATAAACAAGTTTTCCTAAATCTTAATTTCGATTTTAGTCATCTAAATTACAATTATTATTATGTTGACAGGATAATTAATCATGTAATGAACATTAATATAATAATATTGATCCAAATTATAATTACTTATAATATTAATTCTACTTCTTGTTGAGAGAATATAGAATAGTTAATTATTTTTAAATACGTTTAACAAATTACATAAAATTCAAAAATTAAAGAAAATAAAATTTTTTTAAAGTTAAAGATGACTATTAAATGTTTGCAGGCTCAAATTTGAATTTTTATTACTATTTATTAACTAAAAAAATGAATTGTATACATGATACCATAAACTTGATTTTGTAATTTGTCTCTTTTTAAATTTTCTGTCGGGCAATTTTTTAAATCAAATAAATAAACTTATGTCAACTGTATTTTTTTATATTTGTTTAACTTTAATAAAAGAAGCTAAATCACAGAAAAAAGTGCTGTTTGTAATCGTTTAGCTAACATTCTGGAAAGATATTAATAGAGAAGTTGAAGTCGTTGAAAAAATTTAATGGAGCATAAGTAGAAAGTTTGGAGTTTAAAGTAATAAGTCGTTATGACAACATCAATATATTTTTGACAAGCAAAGTTATATTTTGATTCCGACTTCTATCCGATCATTACGTAGAATTGACCGCCTTCTAATATCCATTTTTGGGATATTTGCCTTTGATAATGAAGTCATTACTGCAGTTTGATACAAATCTTTCCGATTTTTAAATGTGATTTCGATAAGATTATATTCATCATATATTAATTATTAATTTATAATAACGTAATGTAGAATTCCAACTGACATTTTTCTTATTTCTTTAAGTGATATTATCAGATTACTTCTCTGATAACTTATGTATGAAAATTATATTTAACTAAAACCAATCGGTTTAGTTTTTTATTTATTTTAATTTTATTAACTTTTACTTTTCTGTTAACAATGAAACTGTATTTTGTTCTTATCTTCTTCACTCTGTAAATAACTGAAAGGGTGATAACCTAGCATCATCCAGAATCACTCAACACAATCCTTACTGGATGGGAAGTTTATTTTCTCTCTTGTCTGATATTGCTTTCTCAGATATCATGTATTATATCCGAGAAAATGTTAAGGGTAACAATCCTATTGATGATTTATTTGTCGTCGTCGTCGTCTTTTTTCACAATTATTATTGTTCTGAATGATTATTAAGATTTAAGTAACTCAGAAATAATGTATAACTTAACATTAACTTAAATTTAAACGAACAGAACAGATAAACTTGATATCCATACATAATCTACTTTAATTATGATTTAAGCTTAGAATTTATATAAAATTTTTGCATTTATGATAAAATATTCGAATATTAAAGAAAAACAAATAATAATATTCATATATTAAAAAGAGTTCAGTTTAATTGTTATTTAAGTCTTTTAATCTCGCTAAAACTGTTTTTAAATCTTTTTGCAAACACTAAACAATAAACAATGAGTTAAAATGATAACAAAGTATTCTCCAACTACATTTTCCTTAATTAAAGACACGTCTCGGGCGAAAAAATTACATCCAAAACAATTAACCCTCAGCTATAAAATTATTTTTTTATATTTAAAAATGAAGCTAACTGATCCATCCAAAGAAGCAATTATGGTAATGAGTTTTTTTTTCAAGATTTCTATTATTTCTTGAAGCTAAATGATATGTAAGACAGACGCATTTCATGAATTTATTTTCAAAATTTAAAAAGAAAGGAAACATATAGAGCAAAGTTTAAGAAAGATACAAAATGGCTTTAATATTTGAAAATAAATGGAAAATTAAGTAAGTTATATATATATAGCAATTAAAACTTGAAAAATTACTTCATACAAAATGCAATTAAAAATTATTTTAAAACATTTTAAATTCAGTTTTCTAACTATAATGAAAATAAGTTCAAGAAATTCATTGGAGCTATTCATGAATTTATTATCTTAACGTATTTGAAGTTTTAACTTTTTTACTTTTTAAAAGTTTATATAAAAAATTTTACTCTTTATACTTACCAATTATCGTTAATAGAATGTTATATATTTCACAGCTAATCTCTCAGTTTAGAATGCTTCTATGATTTTTAAACATTTTTATAAGGTTATTTTTATTTTTAAATTACCACGCAAAATTTTAACCAACTTATAAATAATTTATGATAAATAAATTTTTTGTTTTTGAACAAAATTTTGGACTGAAAAGCAGAACAAATATACATTTATGTAATATAAAGTACTGTATTAATATTCATAAATTAACACTAAATTATTCGCATCATGTATGTTTATGAACAGATTCATGAACATTCCTTATGATATTTATATTTTTTCCTAGAAAATGTATATTTTTTGTATCTTACAACAACATTATAATAAAAAGTTCGTAATTATCCATGTAATTTACATTATAAATATATCTTCACATGTTTAAGTTATAAATTAGTTGCAAGTTTACATCTGACAGTCTGTTTTCATAAAAATAAAATGAAGACAAATCGTTTAATCGAACTGATTTATTTAGTCCCTAAAAATAAATTATTAAGATGACTTTTAATATGCCAAAGCATTAAAATTGTTCTTACATCCATCATCACGCTAATCCAAAAAATAATTGTAAAATTATAAAATTGGAAAAAACAGCGCAAAATTTTAAAATTTAAGCATTAAAAAAGCCTTTAATCGATCTTTAAAGCTATTTTTTAATTTAATTATAAACTGTTCATTTTTTGAAAATAATTAATTGAAAATTGATTTTCAAATTTAAAATTTGAGAATATAAAAAAAATATATATATTAAAAATAGAGATGAAAACACGTTTATGGAACTGAAAATTAATAAAAAAAAGCTAATATAATGTATTAGTAATAAGCTTGAAAATCAAAATTTAATAATAGGAAAACAAATTATTAAATGATCAAATTTAAAGCGGATTTAAAACCAAACATCACTCAGAAATGCAATCAATAATAATAATGATAAACTCAAACATGAAAAAAGAAAGTAATAAATTATTATTATTTTTCTGTCGTGATGATAATAGTTTGTAAATCTATAATGATCTAGAGATGCATCAAATTAAATAAAGAAAAAGGATCATTTCTTGAGAAAACAAGTTTAGAAGATTAAAGTATAATAACTATTTCTTTAAAAGATTAAGACAGCTTCTCTTGCTTTAACATTTTATGAAACTGAACTTTTTTCGCTCCTTAATTTATTTTCTTTGTTAAACATATTTTGATTACCAGGAGTATGTTAATTAATGAATTATCTAGACATTTTATCATTTATCGTATTCTCTTTTTACAGTACAGTATTTAATTTAAGTCTATATTAGATGCAATACAGACTGTAAAAATTTACGATTGATTATTTTTATGATTATTAGCACATTATCACGTTTTACCTATAATCTCTGTTCAGCAATACTTTTCTGTAAGCATATATTTAATGGATATGCTTATTTCTTTATATTGTGACTTTATGAATGTTTAAAGGAAGAAACTAATATTAAGCTTCATTATTACGTCTTGAACTAAAGAAACTATATCAATATCACGTTTATATATTTTTTATTTAATTATTTATATATAAAATTTTTTCAATTTTTATACTATATTAAAACGAACGTTAAATTTTATTTTCTACTAAATATTCTTAATATAATAAATGTAAACATTTTTATAAACTGGAAAAAGAAATATTTTCATGTATATTAAAATTAATATTCTTGAAAACCGAAAAATACATAAATAAAATACAAATTTGCATTAAAAAAATGAAAACAATTTTCAATAAAATAATTTTAATCAAAATTTACATGTAATTTTTTTATTAAATTAATAGTTAAATTATGTTAATAATTTCAAGTTAGTTTGTTTTTAAAGCAAAGTTTTTTTGTTTTAATAATGAATAAAAGTTTGCTTAAAACAAACTAACTTAAGATTATTAGCATATTTTAACCATTAATAATAATAAAAAACTTAAAACCAGACAGTCAATACGAGAATACAGTATTCAAATTAAAGTGATTATAGGATTATAACAAAATAAATAATTTTCTAGCAATGAAACTTTGTTTTGTTTTGTTAATACCACACAAACAGAATTAAATCTAAAAGTTTCTTAATTATGCCAAAATTAATGTATTAATTACTAATAATGGAATAAAATATAAAATTTAATTAATGTAAACTCAGTTAATTCAATCAAGTAGATTAATATATTAAAATTTGTTTCATTTTTAAAGATGTTTAATCAAAACTGTAACATGTAAAGAAAACATTTTTTTTTTTAATTAAATATTATTAATTATGCTATATTTTAAGTTACTAACAAATATTATTTCTTAATTCAAAAATTAATTTTATTTTATTTAAATGTAATCATTGTGTGTGTGTGTGTGTGTGTGTGTGTGTGTGTGTGTGTGTTTAACAGATTAATTCAACATTTTATGTTATTTTTTAAGAATTGGCATGATCTAAATGATGAATTTAATAATTTAACTTTACGTCTTTCATTTTAGAAATAATTTGACTTATAGATTATTTAAAAATGGAAAATTTAGAACTAAAATAAAAATTTCTCTTTGATAATAAAACGAAATTTCATTTGGAAGCAAATTTAACAGAAAAGAAATCTTAAATCACTTTTTTTTACAAAAGAGAAAAATTAAATTAACTGTCACTTACGTATATAAGTGAACATTTCTTTAATCAAGTTTTGTTCAAATCCAATTGATTTAGATCTAATTTCGAATACTCAAAGAAAACGTACAGAAAATATTTTTTACTTTTTTTTTTTATCTGAAATTAATACAATCCAATTTAATGTGCATGAAATTCGATAAAGAAATACTTAAGACATCTACTTGAATAATTACCATAATTAACTACAATTTTATATAATTTACATAAAGATTTTTGTTTTTTACAGGTTACACAAATTATAATAATACCTGCAAATGCAAAGTATTTTAGTAATGGTACTGAATTTATTTATTCTAACAAAGAAAAAGTTAGTTGTCACAAAAAAAAGATCAAAAAGAGATTAAATTCTTTACATTCTGATATCTGGTTGATTAGATTACTCTTTTAAAACCATAATGGAATTTATTTTTGTAAAGATTATTTAAAATTTAGCTAGATCTCATACAATTTTATCCTCAGACGTTAAATTTCAAGCGGAATAAACCGATCATTATTCTCATGAATTTTAATGCATATAATATTCCCCGTCATATATATTTATAAAATAATCTAACAGATTAGGCTACAGACGAAATATTGTCGTATCAAAATTTTAAATGACATTTTATGCTTTCTTTACGAAGAAATGTCAAAACATAAGTATTTGTTTTTAGAAATTGTCATTTTAATTAAACATTAAATGTTAAATATAATTAATTCGCATAACATATAAATTTTAAATAATTTAATAATATAATTTTCATCATAACAAATAAAAATAGTATTCATTTCGTTCGCGATCTTTCACTGAAGTAGAAATAAGATCGAATAATTTGTTTATTGAAAAATTGATATTTCAATAACTGCATTATCATCTTTTATAAATTATATACATTGAAATTTTATAATTAATTTATAAATTATATTATTATATAGACCTAATTGTAATTATACTACATGTAAATTAAATTAAGGCAATTTTTAATGCATTTACATATGCATAGTAAATAATTCTATACCATATAACACACGCAGGCACACACAACACACACATGTATAATATAACATATACTATAGAATCACATACTGTAAATTTTACTGTTATTTTTATACTGTACATATAAAATATGATGCACCTCTAAGAATAAAATTTGAATGTTTCTGATATGGACGATCCACCATATTGCCACTTATCGATCTTCGAAGTCGAATATTTCTCAGCACAGCTGGGTGTATTGTCAATGTTACTTTTCGGAAATACAATTACATGACAACAATAAAATATATGTTTACAGAAATGCTCATCTTTCATATTTATAAATCTATATATCACCTATCTTTTCTAATAATTCTATACAGACAAATTCTGTTCTGTAGTGAAGCTTCTAATATATTTTGTATAAAAAAGTTTTTTAGGAATTAGGAATTTGAAAAAATAATAATTTTTTTAATTAGTATTATTATATAACCATATAATTGTCTATTATTTAAATTTTTTTTAAATAGATAAAATTCTCATAAAGAGTAAAAAAAGATTATAAGCATATATACTGTAGAATACAAAAAGGCAGTATTTTAACTTGACTAAAAATTTATTTCGATTTTCTAGACACATTTTTTTTCTACTGAACTTGTTTATGATGCAGTTTTATGTACAGTACTGTAAATAAAGCTCAAGAGGATCATAAAAGTAATTATTATCATTAGTGCTGTAAATGTAGAAAAAGTATAACATTTCAATATACGTTACTATGCAATTGGGATTGAGAAAAAATAAAAATAAGCTCCATAACTTATAATTTAATAAAAGAAAAATTCGGAAATATATTTTATTATTATTTGTGAATAACAAGAAACAGTTTGTTAATTTTGAAAAAAAATTAAATGTTTTCCTGTATTACAAAAATAAATAAAATATTTTAAAGTTAGACCTACTAAATCTGATAGATTATCACATCACTGTACTGAAACAAGAATAATAATAATGGGATTAGGTATTTTTTTTTCTACATCTGAAAGAACATTCCAAGCACTTAATAGAGTAATCAATGGAATTCACATATTTATTTTCCCATTCTTGTCTTCACTCTTTCTTTTTGATATAATTTACGATATGTTCTAAATTAACTTTGCTATATAATAAATCCAAATAAAATTTGTTAGATTGTTATTGTTGTTGTTGAACTTTGTTAAAAGTTAAAGAAATGTTTTGACATTATGCTATCGCTTAAATCACTGTACTTTTTTAAAATTTATAAGAAGCTTTACTGTATATTTTTTAATTTTTTAAATTTAGATCGATAGACTTATATAAAATTTTAAAAAACATGCATTAAAGATAAGATAAGCTTACAAATTTTGAAAAGTTTCAAGTAAAGCACGATAGTTGCTAAAATGTTTTTGTAATGGAAATGATTGCCTACTATGGAAGCTTCTTTCAATTGATTTGACTATAGCTTGGATGCACTAGTAAACATCGAGCAGGCAGTACATGATCGATGTTAGCAACATAAATCTTTTGAGCATTACAAAAGCGGCACAAAAAATAAAAAAGAAATGTGGTGAAAAACATGAAGATCAACTATTTCACTAAGCGAAAAAGTTTGACGAACTCTTCGTGTCAAGAATGAAGCATCTATTTTTATCAATATAGAAATACAGTATTCTAAAAGTTAATTTATCTATATTCACCACATTAATTTGAATTAAAAAATTTGCATTTCTTTCTTTTTCTTCAATTCTTATAATAGAAACTAAGCGAATTACTATAAATATTTCTTTATATAGTTGAAAGAAACATATCCAGAAAATGAACAATTAAAACTTTGTAAAAAGAATACATAAAATTTATATAAAACACTTTTATAATTTAAATGAGATAAATTGCTAAATAAAATATATTTAGAAAATTGCAGAAATGAAATTTAAATTTTAAGTCGATTTGAATTTTTATATTTAATTACGAGAAAACTGAATTACATTATTTGTACGTTAATGAAACCGTTTCAAGTAAAATATTTACAGAAAAATGAGCAGAATTTTTTTATCATAATATTTTATGGATACGGAAAAAATTCTTATCGGTGTAAATTTCTTGTTGAGGAAAAAACACATCTGCAATTTATAGAGAAAAATACTCTTTCGGAGACATTAAAGCTGTGAAAAACACTTGAGTGCAATGGAAAGCATAAAATGCAAGACACTCAGAAGTGCCCTTACAGGAGATCGTCGTAAAAACTACCAGATAACGTATCTGACAATCTTTTGCTCATTTTTTTTTGTGAACTGAAACTTTCCAAAGTAAAATATTCTAGTTAGAAGAATAAATTTTTCAATGTAAGATTATCAGGTCAGTATTTTTGTCAGAAAATACTGACCTGATAATCTTGTCAGAAATATTTTTATCAGAATTATTTAATATTGATTGTAATATCAGATTAAAAGAAAAATAAAATTATTATATAATTATTATAAAACTATTTACAAGAAGGAACTTTTTAAAATAGTAGAAGTAAGAATTATTATTATTTAAAGAATTTAAAAATAAAATACGATTTTTTTTAATAATATGTAACATATCGATTATGTCCAAATACAAAATCTTACAATTTTTAAGTTTTATTACTAGAAAATTGCACTTTTTAGCATATATTGATTGTACATATAGTATATAGTATTGTTGAATATAGTATAGTGAACAAAAAGTGTCCGTAATAATAATAATACATTTTTTTAAGAAACATTTATAAATGCATTGGTAATTCAGCATATTTTTAAAATATATTAGATAATAGTTTACATAATACAAGAATTTTTAGTTAACTCAGGTTTTTTCGCCAGATGAATTTTATTTTTTCAAGACTTTTTCTCTCTATTTTCTAACATGTTACATGCATTCTTGCTGATTGCTTTCCATTGATTTTCGAAAGAATATCGAAAGCCATAAATATTTTTTAAGTAAATAAACAGAAAATTACTAAGTTGTTTAATATATTATCTAGTAGCTATTATTATTTTTCATTTTAAAGAATTTATTTGAATTAATAATTTATATATTTATTTTTGAACGAAATTATTGAATTTTTTCAATAGTTTATAGATAAATTTAAAATATAATTTTTTATTTTATTTAAAATTACCTACCATGATAATGAATAGGAAAGAGTTAATATTCAATGCATTTAATTCTTAGAAGAGGCGAAGAAAATTTTTCATCTCCCATTTATCACATGCGGAAGACAGTTTTCACATGCAGCATAATTTTTACAGGTTTGATTTATATCTTTTTTATAAGAATATCTATTTATGTTCTTCACGTATGATAAATGCTTTTCAAAAATTCAAATCAAGTTTATAACTATTCGAAATATTTCTCTTAATATGAAGAGGTGTTTAAATTATTAATTTAAGAAGAAACATGTCAGAATAAAAATGTACACGTTATTTATATCAGAATATATTAAATATTTTAATGTGAAATATAAAAATTTGATTTTTACATTACATATTATACATATTTATTAAAGTTCTACAGTTTCGATTTTCTTTTGTGAACAAGTATTTTTTATATTCTAGATATATATAGTTCTAATTGCGAATGTTTGCATTAAAAATCACGTAAAAATTAAAAAATTTAATTTCCAATTCTGTTTCGAAAACAATACAGTAAAACTTCGATCTAACGTTTTCTAAGGGGATGGCGAAAAAAAACGTTAGATTGAGGAAAACGTTAGATTGAAACATTTTAATGTTATTTTCTCCTATTTTTTT
>WUQG02427990.1:0-14567 GCA_011317285.2 Androctonus mauritanicus | reverse complement strand
GAAACTCCATTGATAATGAAACTCCATTGATAATGAAACTCCATTGATAATGAAACTCCATTGATAATGAAACTCCAACTCCAATCATCATTAGTTTCTGCAGAAGATGAATTTTGTAGAGATGTGTTGTGATTATAAACATCTGGATTTTTTATCATCATCAGGTGGGCAGACTTACAGCTGAGACAAACATCACTTGCATTACCACTTAATATGAGCAAATGCAATCTATTACAAACCTCAAAAGGTGAAGGGTGATCATTAAATGCTCCAAGACCTCTCAAACATGAGAACAGACTTTCCAATCTTGATTAAGTCTAGATGTGAGAATATACTTTCCTCCAATGGCCTTCACATCATATAAACCAGACAGGGACTGAACAGAAATGATAAATCCTTTTTGGTATGGTAATAAAGATTTTGTTACCAAACCGGATTTGTGAGCACATTTCTGAAAAGCTATTAAGTGTATTCATTTATGACTTCAAATTAATTCCAAAACCACAATGTAATGGATTCATTTCATCAACAGGGACTAGAATTCAGTACATCAAACATATCATTGATTAATTGGATGAAATAACATTCTTTAAATTTTCTCATCTGACTGAAACACAATGCAGTTCTGCATGATGATAATCTCACTGCCAACAGTACCTTTTGTCCCGTTCGCCCTTTGACATCAATATTGGCTCTGGAAATACGAAAGCCGCAGTTCAGTTCCTGATGTACATAGTGCAATAATTCTTCAAAATCTTCTATCGTAATGTGAGTACCATCTGATAGTATGGCACCATCATCAAGTATATGATTGCATAATAATTTTAACAAATGTGGAATATCATAGAATACTCACACCTTTCTTTTTTTGTCAGTTGGATTATAAAAGAATGTTTTGGTTCCACACTTTTTGATTTTTGCTACCCATGTCACATGTCACGGCAACCACATGTAGTTCTGCTGTTTCAATGGCCTTAATAATTGCTTTTAGAAGATCAGTTGTCATAGTGACATCAAAATCATAAAAAATTGGCTGTTTCCAATTTTTTATCAAACAACGCAACATTGCAACCTATAAAAAATAAAAAATAATAAAATATATATATAAATATCGTATTTATGTAACAGATCTCAATTGTTTTAACTTAGTGATTACCTGAACATTATTATGTGGTCCAAGTATTCTATCTTGTGACGAATCGTAGCATAATTGGTTATCTATGTTCATTTCATCAAAACAGAGTACACAGATTTTTTCTAATGGAGTGAAGGTCATAGCTTTTGGTGACAACAAATACAAAACTTCTTTAATTAATCCAGGAAAGCATGAGAAATGTCTTGTCCAATTTCTAATTGTGGACAAACTTGGTAAAGGAAAGTGTTGCTTTCTTAAAAACAAGTAAGCTTTTTTGGAGAAGGCTCTAAGGACTAAGGCAGATGAAATGTCTTCTGGAGTCCATATAGGTTTTTGGGATTTTTAAGTAAAATATTTATTTGATTTTCACTGAAACATTTCAATAACTTTTTCATATTCTCATGAAGGAATTTTTTATTTGCCTGTTGCTCTAATTTTTGTTTCTTCAAACTCCATTTTTTCTCCAATTTATTTTTTTCATTTTTTGCTGCTTGCTTGCAATGCTTTAGAGCTAATGTCAATGTAAAATTTTTTCTTTCCATACCTGCCAATTTTGTTTTCAATTTTTTAACTTCATTCTGCAAAGTGCGAACTTCATCTAACTCTGTCAAAGTTTCAGTGTTAGTCATTTGATTAATTTTTCTCTTTCTAGGGACAATTTCTGTAAAGTTGCAACAGCATTTTTTTTAACATTTCTAGTTTTCTGCCTTATTGTTCGTGCTGAATCAGTTGATTCAATGTCAGTATAATATTCACATTTTTTTGATGTGCAATCTGTTGAATTTGTGATATTTTCTAATGAATGCATATTTAGTATTTTTATACTTGGAATAGCACCAACCTTTAATTTTTTTTTGATATCCTCTCCCAGTAATTCATTTATTAAGTCACGTTCATAATCGTCAGGCTTGAAATGTTCTGAACACACACGTGCAGTTTGTGGATTTACCTTGTCAGCACGTTTACATCTCACAATCCATGTTTGTTGAATGCTTTTGTCCTTAGGAAATCTATGATAAATAATTCCTTTAGTTTTTCTGCCATAATTTGCACATCCAGCAACAGCACAATTAATATTGTTCACCATTGTTGCACCGAATATTTATATTCCACTATTGATGGCTTTCTAAATAATTATAAATAGCTGATTTCTTCTCCAATTGTTAGAAATTCTTTACACGTACAATACTGTTAATATAACGGAAGCCGGCGTGCTCTCTTTATTTACTTTTGGAGTGTCCTCCAGACGACGTCACATATCACGTGCATTTGACGGCATTTTTCAGTAAACATCTGATCTGCGCTACCTCTCTCTTTATTTACCTTGGTTATTAATATTATTTTTTATCTAAAAGTTGTATTTACTAATTTACGTTAAAATAAAAGGAAATACTTATTTTGTCTGTGGTATGGAATTTCTGAACAACACAGTCCATGTCTTTCATCACTGGTTGACACAATTGGAGGTGAAGATTAATGTTGGGATCACTGTTCAAAGAAAGGACCGATCAGAGGGGGCATAGGATCCGAATCCGAGTAGAGGTAGGGGGCTTCCCCCTACCCTACAAAATAAATCATTCTGATCTCATTTTTGTTTAAAAATTTAGAAATTTATATCAAATAAATATTTATCATAATAAATTTAACCATAATCTATAAAAGCTTTTTGATTATGAAAAGTGATTCATAAAAATAAATTTTTTAGAAGTTTAAAAAGTTTCTATAGAAATTTCATTATCATCTATATAAAAACATTATGACTTTTACTACAGTAATTTATTTTAATAAAACTGATGGGTATAAAATAATTGCTTTATAAATTAAATTTTCAAGGGTACTATATACAATTGAGGCAAGTTTTTCTTCAGATAAAATGTTTAAAAATTTTAATTCATTTATCACTCTTAATTATTAGTTTGTTAATTCAAAGATGGAGCTAATATTAATCAAACTTGTTTCATATTATTAAAATAATTATAATCATCAAGGAATTATTTGGTATAAATTAGGATTTTATTGAAGTAATTTATTCTATTTAATTTTTAATCTCTATTAAGTATGAGGTGTAATTAATTTAATTAGAATTTAAAATTAGAAAAAGTTAAACTGAACTAATTTTTATTGGCTTTTGGAACAATATAACAAATTTGTGCTTTGAGGGGAGAATTTTCTGTATTTGCGTTAGAAATTTCATTTTATCTAGAATAATAATCAATCATTATTTCATACTAGTAGTGAGCAATCTTTTTTCACATAAAGACATTTTTCAAAGTTAAAAAGTATATGGAGGTCACAGATTATTTGATAATATGATTGGTTTAATTTATATCATTGTGATATTTGTATAAAACAAAGCATTAAAATTAGGACAGATTCTTCTATTTGTGATTAAAGGTTAACATTTAAAATTAAGATTCTTATTTAACCTAACAATTTAAATGTATGTTTAAATTTAAATTACAGTTCTTTGTTGCTCAGCTACACCTATTTGAACTGCAATTGAACATCAATTAATTGAATATCAGTTATCCAAACATTTACTTTAGGATGAATTTTTTTACCTTTATAAATTTTTAGCAGCATATTTTTTATATAAATTTATATGCTTGATAAACCTACTGTACAACAATGTAAGTACACAATAAGTTATACATACTTACTTAATTAAAGATACATCTTATATATATTTTTAATTGTTTGTTTGCTTTGTTATGTCAAATAATCTCTAAATGGTAGAAGCTACAACCATCAAATTTGGCACAATTTTTTTTCTGATTATCAAATTTAAATAACTGATTTGTTTAATGTTTTTTAGAATAAGCATTGTTAAAAAATTATATAAAATCTAAAAATCCACAAAATTTAATGACAGTCAATAGTTGATACTATATATCAAAAATCTTCAGTCTGGAAAATTTGTTTTTCTTGATGTCAGAGTATCATCAGTTAACTAGGTATGAACTATTAAACTTGATGGATTATTTGATTATTTTTAATTTTTTCAGAAAGGTTTTTCTAAAAAATCATTGATTAGGTCAGCTATTTAAGTCAAAACATTGGAATGAGCTATGATAAATATGGCAATTGTAGCTTTTACTATTTAGGAGATTACTGACACAAACATAAAATCTAAAATACATAGAAGATAAAACAGTTTCATTCAAGAGGTTAAATAACTACTGTTTAATATTTCATAGAATGTGGAATTTATTTTTCATACTCATATACATATAATATCAGAAATAATAAATTATGATTATTGAATAACCTAGTTATCAACTAAAATTTTATAAGTTACTAGATAGATGGCATAATGTGCAAATTCTTCCATTCTAATTACCCTTACCATTTGCCAGTGTGTTAATAATATGTTAAATTACCAAGTTTATATAAGTGAATATGAACAAATATCTACATTAAACAAGTGGTCCTAAATTTTTAATGACTTATATCTGTCAAAATATCCAACTATAGTACATAAAAAAATTAGATAATTCTATAGGTAAATAATCTTGCAATTTTATACTTTGAAAAATATTATTCAGAAAGAACAAATATTTTCTATCAGTTGTTTTGTAATTCATTTAGTTTGATGATAATGTAATACAGTATATAAATAAATATAAACTTTGAAATAACAAATTAAATCAATGGATGAAATAATTTTCCAATTGAAAAATTCTTTCTACAATAATACAATAAACAATGGAAAAATGATAAATTTTTGGTATGAATAATAAACAATATCACAGCATTATAAATCTCAATTTCCCTACAAGTAAATTTTTTTCAGGTCTGAGAGCAGAAAGACATCCAGAATCATACATTTATGAGTCTTATAGTTATTATGAGAGTTGTATTAAAAATTAGTGATCAATTTATTTATATTTGATTATAGCTACTGTATTTGTTGGCTTATTAGAATGTGACATAGAAGATAAATCCTAATTTTGGAATGATAATTTTAAGAAAAAACTTTTAAAACAATTATTGTTTATGCAGAGGAAACTTTAAATTCACTAAAAATAAAACCCAAAAACTAATGAAGAAAGGTATAAGATTATTACTTTTATTATTTTAGTATTATTCAACTTCAGATTCATCATTGACATCATTATCTTCAACATGATGACATTCAATTAAGGCTTAAATGTATAAATATTGTTCCAATAATAGTCTGGTAATTATTATATTGAAAAATATTCTGACTGCCCATTATAATATCTGTTTTAGCAATATAAACAATCTGTTAACTACATTTTGTTAGCTACTAACTTCTCAATTTTTGCATGTGTTGTGCATTACTTTTAGCTTATAAGATCAGGTGGTTTTTAAAGATATAAGGAAAAAAAAAATGTGTGTATTATAAGCTGACAAATGCAATAATTATTATCTAGTTATAGTTAATTTTTCTGCAGTCAGTATTAAATGCTTTTTAAACTTTTTGTATAAATCATATACAGTATATATTTTTTATTTTCTTTTACAGATTGCTGGTTTTGTATCTTGTTTAATTTTACTTACAGTATTATTAGCACTTGGTCCATTTCTTTATACTTTACCTAAGGTAAATATATTTTAAACATTGTGTGTGTGTGCGTGTGTGTTAGAAATGATTTAATGTTGACTTTGAATGAATCAAAATATAGTTGTAAAAAACAAAATTTGAAAGAAAAAAAAAATACTGACTATTAATTATATAAAATTTTTTTATATGTCAGAAAGTAATATGATGAAGATATAATAATAATTCTAATTTTTCATAATATACAACAGAGGATCATTTTTATTTTCAAAATACAAATTAAAAAATTTAAAACATTAGAATTTCAGAATATATCCAACATACTAAACCGATATTAGATTTAATATAAAAATAAAAAAAAATTAAAATATAAAACCTAGATTAAATCTGAATAATTTTCAAGGTAGAAGGTTTCAAATACCACCACCTATAATCAATTTCAGTTAAAATAGGTTTCATACTGGGTATTCCTTAATTTTGCTTTCATTGTTTTGGAAATTTTTTAAGATTATATTCTATTTTTCAGAAAAAACAAATACTGTCAGGAAAAACATTGTTTCTTTATACCAAATACTATTAAATGATGATTTTTGTTTAATTATTTTCTTTTCACACCATTTTCAGGATGTGCTTAAGTGATAAGAATCAAGTTTATTTATAACACTATCAGATTTCAATTTTTCTTTACAAATTATAATATTTTTAGCAATTCTGTCTTCTTTAGGATCTATAGTTTCTCAATAGTTAATATGTTCCCAGTTAATTTATATGTCACATGCAAGAGCTCTTTATGACAATGCTATATTATATCTACATAATAAAATTAAATATCCTCTTTATGCTCTTTTAAATGTGTGTGTAAATTCCTGGATGTATATCTAATATATTTTTCTTTGGAATCTAAATCTTTGTTTTTAATTGATATGTTATATGCCCAATTCTCTATTGTAAAGATCCTGCACTGTATATAGGTTGATGTCTTGTGATCTTATCATTCAATAATTTTTCTTCTTACTTATGCTCCTGTAACATAAGTAAATTGAAGCATCAGAAGAACATCGTCTGACACCAGAAGAAGTTTTGTGTGTTTCTCCAACACATGAAATTCTGCCATCAGGAAATGACTGAAAACTTATTATATTGTTTGAAATATTAATTTCAGAATAACGCACGTGAATAAGTAGCACAGGAATCCAGGATAGGAGAATTGATTTGGAAACACATATAAAGTAAATAATACATATTTATTTAAAATTTACAGAAAATAAAACATAATATTAACATATTTCATTTGAGAGAGCTATTTGATGCAAGAGATCATACCTGGGAGAGAGAATGTAAAAGAAATTCAATCTTCATTATTCTTAACGATTATTCTTTGTCTTTATTCCCTGGTCCTTGTCAGATGCCCACCAACAGGATGAGTCATGGAATCACTCTTCTCTGCTACATTTTTCCCACCTTCTATCCAGAGTCTGAGAGCAGACTCTTGGAGATGTTCAGTGTATGTGGAGACCTCGGAGCAACTCATAGACAGATCTGGTCTGTTCGGTGACCCTCGAGCGACTCCCTGATTAATTGCTATCTTCTTACTAACAACTTGCTTTTTTCCTCTTTTCATTTTTCCTTGTTACATACCATACTTCTCCTCTTTCCACTACCTGGGTGTCACCTGGTTCTCTCCCTTTGAAACTGATTGCTGTGTTTATTTTCTTTATTAAATCATGGAGGATGGAGGACCTCAGATTTGTAGAAATAACATTCAGATTGTTTGTTTATTGTGCAAAAGTGTCACCTACGAGGTAAGTACTGAGTGATGATGTCACCTATGAGATAAGTACTGAGTGATGTTTTCCAGAAGGTTCAAATTTCTACATTTGTCTGTTTATACTGCAGTTGTTAATCAAAGGCAATAACTTGACAGAACTTCAGCACTTTCTGCAATTGAGATTGCCAATTTATATGTTCAAGTAAATAAATTGGTGTTCTTAACTGCAGAAAGTGTTGAAGTTCTGTCAAGTTATTGGTCCAAATTTCATGTCTTAACCCTCTTTTGTTATATAAAACTTATTTTTTTCTACTAATTTCAACATCTAAACTATCTTTGTGCATGTGCGTGCATGTGCGTGTATATATATATATATTTATAGAATTGATCTGTAATTGGCCTGTTAAGGCAGGACAAGATAGGTCAGCTTCCATTTATCTGTATATTTAACTATATATATTCATATTTATTTTATGGAGGTTTTCTGGGACCTCACACTATCTTCAATAGAATCTTTATCATTCCATATGACATTGAAAAAAGTATTGTTCTCACTGAATGCTAACTACTTTAAAATTTTCTTCTCTAATATTTTTCTCATTTTAATTACAATTGTGCATAAATTCATATTCCTATATTATTTTGTTCCATCTTGTACTTTAGTACTATGTTTCATTATATTTCTTTTTAGAATATTTTTTCTCGAGTTTAAAATAGTACCATATCCATGTATTGCTGCTTGTTATAAAATCCAATGTAACTCTTTATTTTTGGCTGCTTATATGTTACAATGTGTTTCTACTATGAGTAGAGATTTAAAGGCAGCCATTTTGTATGACCAAGAATCTTTTGTTTCTTTACATATAAATATAAGAGTGTATGTTTTCTTCCTATATACTGAAATATGATATCTCCATTTCCAAATTTTTATTTTTAGGTCTAAATATGTTATTTTAATTATGCTTACTCTTTCTAATTTTAATTCTAAACTTAATCTTTGGTCAGAGAGTTTTCTTCTAAATCCAGGTCAGCAAAACCATCTTTGATAACAATAATGTCATCAACTTATCTCTTGTGCAGTTTCACCTATTTTTTGAAAAACATCCATTATATTTTTAACCCTCCTATAGTGCTGTTTTTATTTTATAAAATTGAAAATTAAAATTACATTATTTTTTATTAGATTAAGCATTATTGTTATAATTTGATGTATATTTGATAAATGTATATATGTTGTTTTTATTTTTTACATGCTTTTTGTTCAATTTTTGATTTTCTTCACTTATTTCCCCTAGATAGTACTACTAGATAGTACTACTATCTAGCGGTGACAGTTTCTCCGACTTAATTAAAAAATGAAGGTCGCAATTTCGATTTGTAACTTACTTATTGAATTACCCTCGTACAAATAGTGGCCACCTTTCAGGAAAACTTTTCCTTTTAATGCTGATTCAAAAATAGTATACACAAAGGTTTACAGAACAGATTATTTTGATTTTGCAATTAAGTAAGTTGCAGTTGATAAAAACCGTGATTAACTCAAAAATTTTTGTAAAATGTTCTGAACAATACATTTCACAAAGATTTGATTAATCAGAAATGAAACAAAATATATATAACAAGGATTTTTTTTTTTTGCTTTTATATTGACATGAGAAATTGCTATGAGTTTAAATTTGTCAAATTCAACCATTCATGATCATAGGAAATGACTTTGTTTCATTTCAAAGTTTGATATTTGGGTTTCACATGTTCTCAAAGAAAAGAGATTTGCTCCATTGCATTGACATCTATGATTTGCTGCTCAAACATCAAGAAAATGATCCATTACTGAAGCAAATCATAACTGCCAATGAAAAATGGATTGTTCACAAAAGCCATACACAAGAATTACCAAAGGCAAAATAATTGCCCCCTTTGAGCTACCAAGAAGGATCAATTGAGAAATTTACTTGAATTTTTTGATAAATGATTTGGGCAGCTTACCGGAAGACGCATCCCTACAAATACACTGAGACATATGGCTACAGCATGTTGAGGCTCCCTAGCACTATGCTGTAATAGCTAGACAATATCTAAACACACAATATCAAAATCATTGGACTGGAAGAAGACGAACTATCGAATGGCTACCATGCTCATCTGACCTAAATCATTTACACTTTTTTTATGGGGTTATTTTAAAGAATTGGTTTACCAAAAAAATTCAGATTATACAGGAGTTGGGATAAAAAAAAAAAAATAAATAAGAGAAGCCTTCAATGTAATTATAGGGTTGTTCGGAAAGTAATTTTGTTTTTTCCCCACGAGTAGTGTTAGTTGTATTTTTAACCCATCAGTTTCACTCTAAACCATATTGTCATTATACATTTTGATAGCTGACATTTCAAGGTTTATTTATAAAAAAAAAACTTTTTGATTCTATGCAATTGTTTTTTCTGGTGTCATATCAAAAATAGAAAAAAAGGAGCATTTTCGACATATTTTGCTTTTTTATTACCAAAAAAGGTAAGAGTGCTATTCAAACAAGAAAAAAATTATGTGAAGTGTATAAGAGATGTGTTAACAGAACACCAGTGCCAAAATTGGTTTGCAAAATTATGTTCTGACAATTTCAATATTAAAGATGTACCATGTTCTGGAAGGCCAGTTGAAGCTGATGAAGACAAAGGCATTGATTGAAGCAGACCGCTGAATAACAACACGAGAAATTGCTATGAGATTGAATTTGTCAAATTCAACCATTTATGATCATATGAAATGACTTTGTTTCATTTCAAAGCTTGATATTTGGGTTTCACATGTTCTCAAAGAAAAAAGATTTGCTCCATTGCATTGATATCTATGATTTGCTGTTCAAACGTCAAGAAAATGATCCATTTCTGAAGCGAATCATAACTGGCAATGAAAAATGGATTGTTTACAATAATGTCAAATGCAAAAGATCATGGAGCAGAAGAGACAAGCCAGCTCAAAGCACTTCAAAAACAGATATTCATCAAAAAAAGTGATGCTCTCTGGTTGGGATTTCAAGGGAATTATTTTTTTGAACTTTTACCAGACAATTCCACAATTAATTCACAAGTGTACTGCCATCAACTGGACAAACTGAATGATTCCATCAAACAGAAGAGACCAGAATTGATTAACAGAAAATATGTAGTGTTTCACCATGATAACGCCTGACCTCGTACAAGTTTGATGACTTGCCGGAAGGTGGACGTATTACTACACCCACCATATTCATCAGATCTGGAACTCTCCAATTATTACTTGTTCCGGTCTTTACAAAATTCTTTAAATGGAAAAATGTTTAGTTCAAATGAGGATGTCAAAAATCACTTGGTTCAGTTTTTTGCAAGTAAAGATCGAAAGTTCTATGAGCATGGAATCATGCTTTTACCAAAAAGATGGCAAAACATGTTGGACCAAAATGGTCAATATATAATTGAATAAAATATTTATATACTATAAAAAATTGTTATTCATTTTCATGGAAAAAATGAAATTACTTTTTGAATAACTCTATAGTAATAATGAAAGAGCATTCCGATTAGTTAATAGACAGTTTATCTAGCAATGCTGATTATGTGTTAGGATAGGTGATAGAAATTTTGAGCACATATTTAACATTATTTTCACATAAAAGCAATAAAAATCCTTGTTATATGCATTTTGTTTCATTTCTGACTAACCAAACTTTTGTAAAATGTATTGTCCAGTACATTTTACAAACTTTTGAATAAGTCATGGTGTCAATATAGAAAATTATTATAAAAGCTATTAATAAGATAGACCTGTCTACTATTAGCACAGCCTGGAAGTTGTCTCTCTAAAGAAAGACTGCTTTAAGGGATTCTTGAAAAAGTTTTTTGTTAGGTTAAGTTAGTTTGGAGTTAAGTTAATTAAGTTGAGTTGAGTTAATTTTTAATTTTATTCTTATTTTTGTAGTTTTGTAGAAAATTTTTTAAAAAGTGCATATTGTATTCAATTTTAACTGTTTATTATAAGACTTTCTTGTTACTATGGTTACTGTTTGTATTTTAAGAATATGTAAAAAATCGTTTCTGTTTGATTACTGGAAGCTGAAGAAGATCTAATAAAGATTGAAAGCGCTCCTTCAAAACTCTTGTTACTTGTGTGTCATATATGTGTACTCATTCAATTTTCCTGCCTTAGTGCTGATAGTCTAGAAAAGTAATGGTGTTTACCAACTGCAACTTACTTAATTGCAAAATCAAAATAATCTATGTGTGATACCATTTTAGAATCAGCATTAAATGGGAAAGATTTTCTGAAAGGTTGTCACTATTTATATTAAGTATTTTTATGACAGTGCTGCTTAAAAATAGAATGCAATTCTTTGGGGGAAAAACTCTGTTCACAAAAATGTTTGTATTATTTAAAAGAAAATAACAGAGTTGATAAAAATACTTTTATTGAAAAGATACACCTATAGGATCATAGTTACAATCAAAAATTTATCAAATAATTCAGATTTAAAAATAATAATACTTTAATGGCTTCACTATATGATTTTAGGGAAAATACAAATTTGCAAATAATTTTTAACTTGTCAATAATTGGATAACCACAAATATGATCATTTTGATAGAAAATGACCTCTGCATCATTTCATTTGATCATCCATTTTTGAGACACTCTGTATATAAGCAGTTTTGATATGCAAAATATTTAAAAATAATTTTATAATTTAATATACAGTATATAGTAATTTAGTATACTGTAGGCAGTTTAATGTAGTATATTATTATAATTGTTAGGACACTACTATAATGATGATTAATTCTATTATTGATAGCTAACTCTCAATATTATTGTGTGTTGTATCATAATTATTGTACATCATAAAAACTATTATAATATAATGTAAATAACTGTACCCATGAAAATTTGCACTTAATATACAATAGGTGCCTATTTTGCTAATGTAGTGCCATCTGGATCCAAAATTTTGAATTTTTTTTATAGTTGCATTTTTGAAATATATATTATTTCATTAAATAAAATGAGTGATATCATAAAAATAACCAAATAAATCACTCTACCAACTAAGAATGGTCAAGCATCACCATTTACTGAATCAAGAATGAGCTCAAAAATATACATAAAATATTCATTTTTGATCAAAAAATATTTAATAATTTAAATTAAAATAAAAAAATATATAAACCTTTGATTCAGCATGCAAAGTAAATATCATATATATATATATATATATATATGGTCTCAAATATGTTATAAAACTCTTTCAGACAGATCAATTTGGAAAAAATAACATTCACATCAATGCTAAGGTCTAAGCTTTCTAAAAATATAATTTTTTTTTAAATTCTACAGATCATTAACAAGAATAAATATTACCGTAATAATATATGCAAAGTATTTATACAATCCTTTTATTATAGTTATATTTCCTGCCTTTTTAATAGGTCATACATACAGTGTAATTTTAATTTTGCCATTATAATTAAATAGATAAATTTTGTCTAACATTATTATAAACAATAGTGCAGTGTTCCTTTAATCACTTTTATGACAATAATCTTTACTGAAGCAATGATAATTTTAAAAATATTTTTAATACCAAGTATATATGTATGTATATATAGTGTGTGCAAGATTAATTTAGCTTTATTTGGATTTTATATCATTTAATAATCTTTAATAATCTTTTTACAAAATTTTTCTAATGAAAATTTTTACCATTATTAGAATTTTGTTTCAGGATATCAAATCATAATTCAGATAATTTTTGCATTATGTAAAGATCAACTAACATATCATTGACAAATTGCAAATCTTGCATAAGTTAGGAAACTTTTATACAATAAAATTATACAGGTTTCCCCTGCTTTATGAAAGTTTAATTAGTGCGATTTTCCTTTAGAAAAAATCTACATCATTACTAATGTAGATTTTTCTTTTACACTAATGTAGATTTTTTCACTGTTTTCACTAACTAAAAAAATCTAAAGAGGATTTTTGCTTTTGCAAAAAAAAAGTTGGCCAGATGGCCTTGTGGTAATGCAGTAGCTTACTGTCCTAGAGGATCCAGCTTCAATTTCAGATCCCATACCTCCAATTTTTCAGGTGGGCTCAGTTCTGGGTTGTTGAATTCCACTCCTTCAACTTAAAACTGATCACATCATGGTATTGACCAGCTTGTTAAGATCTTTAAAAGTTGCTACCATCAGATAAAATATATTCCATGAGCAATATGGTGGCTTAACTGAAAACATAAGTGACTGCTTAAATGAAATTACATTATACATACATTATTTCTACTTTATATAGGCTGCACATTTAAATATCATTCTTGCTTTTACTATATATCAGTGTTATTTTAGGTTTTATGTTGTTTGGTATGATTTGATAGATTATTTTTTTCATATCTAGGAATGCTCAAAAATTTTTACTAAGATCTAATGATAATTGCCTCTTCACTTTATATCTTTTTGACATATGAAATATTTCATAGGAATGCTCTACTTTTATAAAAAAAAGGAAAACCTGTATTTAACAGGATTGCCTTCGTTATAAAAACAGGCTTTTTTTTGATACCTTCTGCCTTTATCCTAAAAAAAAATGATGATTTTCAGTATGATTAACTTTTGTAACAAACAAATAAATCTCAAAACTAAACATTTGAAAAATTAAATATATAATTAATGCATCTTATAATTATTTGTTGTCACTTGTACAATAGTTGTAGATTCTAAGATCTACATATATTTAAATGTATGAATAGCCTTATGATTAAAATCTCATCAGTACTCATAAATCAAATGTATATAAAGAAATACAAGATTATATAGAAAAATGAAAGACATTTAAAAACTTCATCTGTATTTTTTATAAAATGATTATATAATTTAAATAAATGCTTTATGAATTAGTATTGTATAACATTTCCTTAAGAAAGATCCTTAGAATTTTTCCTTAGAAAAAACTTTTTGTGAGATCTCATATAGGATCAGCTATAAATAAATTTTCAGATTGAAGTATTTTATCAATTAATAATAAAAAATAATAATAATTCAAACGAAAGCCGAAACAAGCACTAACTCCCCCTGGTGAATAAATTTGGAATAAACTGTATAATTAATAATTAATAT
>WUQG02427979.1:0-14568 GCA_011317285.2 Androctonus mauritanicus | reverse complement strand
CCCTGCTGTAGAAAATAACGATAGAATTTTTGCTGCCTACTTATGTTTTATTTTACGCCGCTTTCCAATCAGGGAGATTACTAAGGGGCGGGGCCAGTTCCAACCACGGGCTGCATCACACCTATGGAGGGGGCCGGATGGTGAAGGACGAGGATCGCCAGGCCGGGCCCAGCACCTCGAAAAAACTTTTCAGGAGTTACCAGACCGGGACGCGAACCCGGGTCCTGCGTGACACGCCGACAGCGTTACCACTCTTCCATCCGACCGCCTCTGCCTACTTAATTAAGTTGAGAAATTGATTTTCTTTGATAAAATTTTTATAAAAATATATCAGATTTTTCTTCAAAAGTGTTTCAAATCTAAATTAAAAAAAATTATCTCCAATTGAAGTTCATTTTGCATTTTCTATGAAAAAGGTTCAGTAAATATCCGTATTTCGTTTTCTCGGTTAAGGAATTTTTTATTTTATTTATTTATTTATTTTGTAATATTTTGTGCGAGGCGGCTCACGGGTTGCTCACCCCTGCGCTAGAGGATTAGTCCACTTGAGTTTTTGTTGGAAATAATTGAAATACGTTCAATATTATGTCAGTGATAATGGTTCGATTTTGATCATTTTTTATTTTCAGAAAGATGTTAAATTTAAATAGTGAGAAGATCTATGATCGCTTTATTGATCTTTCCTAACTTATTTTTTAAATAAAAATGATTTCTCTGAGAAATAATGTAATAACATTATAACATGCCGTAGATATGATTATGCTATATTTTGAGACGATTTTTCAAAAATTTTCTAGTGACCTTATTTAGTGTATAAGAATATTTGACAATTATTTTTTAAATTTAATCAAAATTGATTGAACTATATGGTCTGTAAAAATGTAGAGAAATGTTCTCCTTTCTATCTACCTTCATTTGACTTGAATTCTACTGCAATTTACAGCAATATTAGTAACAAAAAATCCAGATCATATAGCAAAAGTGGCCAAACTGCGACTCTTTGGTATCTTCAGTGTGGCTTCATACCATGAATTTCAGTAGTTAATATGAAGCAAATACCTACTTAATTTAAAAATATATATATAGGGTGTTTCAGAACGACGTGGATAAACTTATAAGGGGGGCAGAAGGGCTCAAAAGAAGCCATTTTTAGCTAGTCAACTTGGCCTCTAAAATATTTTGTTTTCGAGTTATAAGATGTGAAAGGGGCATCCAAAATTGTACTTTTTGCGTTATTTAAAGAAAACGATTTTTTTCATTTTTCATGATATTTGGCATAGGGAATTAGTTGGAAGATTGCAATAACTTGGCATATGGATCGTTGTGATAGGGATTGTGGGGGTAGAGATATAAGGATTCGGAGAGGATTTTATCTCAAAAAAAAAAAAAAGATCGCTTTACAATTTTCAAAAAATATGAGACCGTATTCTTCAAGAGCAATAAAAATTACACATAAAAGATTCACTCCATGCATCTCGATAGGATGCACTATTTCCGAGATAATCGACTAAATGTGTTTCAGAATTGCCTTATCTGCTACTTCTCTGCACAAGTAATCGTCTTACAGAGAAGCTGACACTCGATAATGTTTGACAAAACATAAGACAAATGTAGCTGATTTAATAGTCATGGTAGAGTAAAAACATAAAGAAAAGTAACAGAAAATAACAAATTAACAGGTTTATTTCCAAATCTTCTCAAAAAACCGTTTTCTTTAAATAACGCAAAATGCATTTTTGTCTAGTCAACAGGACGTCTAAAGTGCTTTGTTGACTAGACAAATATGCCTTCTTTTGAGGCGTTTGACCTCCTCTATAAGTTTGGCCACCTCGTTCCTGAACACCCTGTATAGTAATCAAGAATTGGGGTTGATTGTCACAAACATTTTTTATGCTGATTTTCAATAGTAATGATAGTATTTTTCATAGTAATGATAAATACTATCATTACTATGAAATTATAATTATTAAATAGTGTTTTTTTATAAATTTTAATATCGTATTAATATATTAACTGTATTTTAAAATAGTTAAAGACTGTGTTGTGAAATGGAAAATCAACTAACAGGATAATAATTATGTTCCTGCATTTCTTCAATAATTTTTCTCTGCCATATCCTCTAATATAAATTATTTTAAAACAGATATATCAGAAGAAAATAATAATAATTATTTCACGTTAGAGATAATATTCATAATCAGATATTTTATATTGTACAAATGACTAAAGAAACATGCATACATTTAAATAAATAAATACCTTCAAGTAAAGAATAAATTTTTCTTCTTGTATTTAGCTCATAAGTTAATAATATTGCATAAAGGAATTAATGTATAGAAGTGACAATCAACCCGAATTTTTATTTCACATTTTTAGTCCTAACAACATCTTTAATAATTAAGAAAATTAACATGCGACATTTAATTTCATTAATTTTTTATAATATGATTTTTTTATTTTTATATTTTTTCAATAACTTAATAAATATTTATTTTCAGTATGCCGAAAGAAAGAATGAAGAAACCCAAAAGGACAAATATAGAAATTTTTTATTCTTGAAAAACTTCGTGAAATCTTTCGGAAAAACGATATATAAGTGTTAAAGAATTTAGAATTTTCAAAACATCAGGAAAAGTTAGAATTTTATTTAACTAGTTAAATTGAAAATTCGGATTGTTTAGTTAAAGAAAATCTGTAATTTTTCAATAAGAGAATTTAAATAACTGAATGACTATAGTGTAGTGATAATGGAGATCGTGTTAGAAAGATTTTTGATAAAAAAATATTTAAAATTGAGAAAGAAAAGTACTTTCAAAAATGTGTCATATTTCCAAAATCGATTTTCAAACTTTCAAAGCAGTTTTTTTAGTGGTCGAACACCTGCTGGAGTATCGATAATGACTGAAGTATGTATTTTAGATAACGTCAAAATAATCGACCATCAATCTCGATGGAAGGAAACAGAATCAAAAAGTCATCTTTATTATTTAGTCATTAGAATTTTATATCAAAAAACCCCCAAATCTGAAACTATATACATTTCGCCAAAAATTTTCATAACTAGATACTAAAAAAAGGATAATTTAAAGTTAAGGTTAGAGAAAGTTTTCGAAACTCGGCCAAAATAAAATCGAATTGTATATTAAAAGATGAATTTATGCGTTATAAATCAGCATATTTTACTTCAGTAATGTTTAATTATAATGCAGTAATAAATCCAAAAATATATAAAGTATTAAATCCGTATTATATTGATGAGATGATTTATTTCAGTGAATTATTCCCAGTGAAGAGTAAACATATCCGAACATCACAGAAAATAAACTAAATCAGGAAGTGTAATATAATTTCTTAAATTATCAGGTCGTCCTTATAATGTCGTTTTCATATGTACTTGTTCAGACGTGACCCAACTTGTCTAAACATGAATTTTTAAAGCTTCATTAATACTACTACGCCGAGGTGGCCTTATTCTATGGAATACATACTTGATTTAGATTAGCAAGTGATTTATCTTTTATATCCTTTCAAAATTTAATGCCGAAAAGATATTACTTTTGCAATGACCTCATGAATCATATAAAATTCGAATGGCTAATTGAAAATTGTTATTGATACTTATTAACATGTTTTCTAGTCAACCATGCAAAACGACTTTGTCCAATATATCAGTAGTTAAAACTACCATTAGAAACTTATTTACGTACAAACATGGAAAACCAATTCACATATAATCGCTTTATAATTTTAATAATTATAAAGGAAAGTTTCTACCATAAACTCTTGTTAATTTTCCAGGTAACAAGTAAAGATGACCTTAATTAAAGCAATAACAATTTTGTTGTTTATAAAGATTTAATGGCCGACCAGAAAATTTAATAATTATTAATGCAAAATTCCTCAAGGAAATATTAAAAACTTAATATTCCCTTACGGAAGTATAAAATTTTAAAGTTTAATTTAAGCTAACTCATAAAAATGGAAGTACATACAGAAAGCCGAAATCCAAAGTTGCTGCGGATTCATAATTAATCACATCTCTTAAACTTCAATCTTGTCTTTCATCATAAAATAAGAAAATTTGATAACGTATAAATAAAATTTACTAAAATGGCTTAAGGAAGATAATCCATAAATATTATATTTAATATATTAATGCATTGATTTATTTTTGTAGAAGTTTCCTTTGTCGGTTGACGAAAAATCATATCATCCTCCATTTTATTTTATGTATTATTTGATGAATGATTTATAAATGTAATATGATCGAGAATAAATTTCGTTATCTAGACCAAACAATAAAAGAAAAAAATAATAATAATTTTTGTTTAATAATGACAGATTGTATGCCAAAAATATGACTATTTGCAATAAAAATGACGAAAGTTGTTCATGAGATGTCGAATTTTTGAGTGAAACAGTTAACATTCAGCTTAATTAAAAATTACACATGAACATTTTTTTTTTTTTTTTTTGCAAAAATTGTGTGAACAAATAGAGAATAAGTTCAGAATTTCTATTTTTATTTTTAACAGATTAACAGCGTTAAGTGAAAAATAAAATATTAGAAAGTGGAGAGAGGACAAAAAAACACATTTTCGTTTTCTTAATTTTGTAGAAACAGCTTATAGTTTCTAAGATATCTTTCGTAGAAAAGGATATTAAACAGAACTAAGAAAAACAAAGAGAGCTTACTTTCTCTTAATTCTTAGAAAACTGTAGTTTACTTTTAGTTCCTTTAATTCTTCTAGAAAACTATGCATACAATTATGAAGATCGCGGGGGTGTATGTACCAGCGCAAACTATCCGGAAGTTGGCCATATAAATCATGTTCGACATGTGGATTTGGATGCTAGAGGTTCAAAAGTTAGAGATTGATTCAACTACTTGATTATAACTATCTTTTCTTTTTTAAGAAAGAAAAGATCTGGTTTTCTTAGATTTTCTTTGCTAAAAAGTCTAGATACCTTTCTTAGAAAAATAGAGTATCATTTCAAAATGACGATGCTCTATTATTTTTTAGAAAAATTTTCAAAATGATGCTATTTTTTCAAAATTCAAATGTTGCACTATATTTTTATAAAACTCTTCATGAATGCAGAATCAATTCATTTATTCTGCCCTTTTAGAAAAAGTTAGAAGAACAGAACAAAGTTATCAAAAAAATTTTTAAATTTGTATAAACTTACACGATTATTTTTACAAATTGTGACTGTTAGTTGATTTACAAAAATTAATAAATATTTTAATTAATTATAAAAATCTATGAGATTTTTAAACCTTTTTTTTATAAATCAATATTCTAGGAAACACTTCTCACAATATTTATGTGAAAAACGACATTGAAAGAAGAGATAAATAAATATGAGCGTGTCAAAATCAATATTAGTTGTGTTGGAGAGTTTCCATTATTGAATAAAAAGATTTATGGATCTTCATAGCTATTGTGACTAGATGTCGTACACGGTGTTGGAATCAATAAATATATATAAAAATAAAAGAGAGAAATTCGTTCTTATGATCAATCTTCTTATCATACTTTCTATTGAATGTCACCCTGCTTTAACAATTCGATATTTTAGCAGTATGATTTTTGAATTAATAATTTACAGAATTACTTTCTACTAGAATCAAATATTTGATTTATTATACGAAATAAAGTGGGGTTATTTGTGTCAGAAGTTAATTAGTGATATCTGAAACGGTCCTCAATCCAGAAGATTCGAGTTTGGCTTTTTGATGATTCGAATTCATGTCCATATAATCTCCATTAGAAAGAAACCTGAAATGTTTGAACATCGGCCATTTTTAAATGAATGACGGATGTTTTAAAACAGATCGGTTCCTAATTAACTTCTGACACAAATAACCCCACTTTATTTCGTGCATTTACTGAATTTCTCAGTTCTGTATAATCACGAAAAAGTAGGTTATGATTAAATTATTTATGTTCGACAATAATACATACTCCAGATGACAATATATATTACCATCCGAAAAATTTTAAAATATTTTCAAAATATCTACAAATGTCATATTTATTTTAAAGATATAAAGGTATGCGTTATCAAAAGAAATTTTTTTTTTTATGAAAATTAAATAAAAACAGTTCGGTAAAAAAATTTTTAAACATAAATTGAAAAATATAAACTATGACATAAAAATGTAGATTCAATATAAGTTTTATACTCCATCGCTATATATAATACATTATCAGAAAAATAATCTGTTAAACCAAAGAAAATGGGATTTTTTATACCAACAACATAAATAAATTTTTGTTTTTAAAATCTTGGTAACTGTGGGATCAAAAACTAATAAAATTCCTACTGTAATCGTACAGAGAGAAAAATATATTTTTTTTTTCGTATTTTTAATTAAAACAAAACGAATTTAAACAACAAGAGCAAAAAAGAGGAATGAAATGCAGATTGTAATATATTTTTTTTTATCATTAAAGAATTCAAATAAAATTTGTAAATATAAGTTAATTGGCAAACATTCTGATTCGAGATGAGGAATTTTAATTAGTTTTATTACAAACTGTTTAAAGAAATTATTGCAAAAATTTATTATGTCTCTCTTTATACGTTTGGTAATTAAAATTTAAACAAATAGAGAAAGAGAATATTTGAGACTAAAGTAATCATAAACAGAATATAATACAAGGAGAACAGATGAAAGAAATTCAACTTAGGATGCAGTTGGGATGGCGTGATACGGCCGAACTTTTTAAGGGACAATGGGATACCGATATGCTTCAAAAGGAAGCTCTTCAGCATGTACATACTACTTGTAATGACGTATGGCTGTGAAACATGGATCTTTACAAAGAAACTAGTAACAACCGAAAGAAGGATGGAAAGATACATATTAGGATTCACTGTAAGACCAACACATGGATAAGAGAACAAATCAAAGTAGAAGACATACTGGTAGCAGTTAGAAGCAGTGAGTGACGTTGGGCAGACCACATATCGAGATATACCGATAACCGATGGACAAAAAGAATTACAGAGTGATAACCAAGACAAGAGAAAAGAATCTTGGTAGGCAATACAAACGATGGAGAGATGATATAAGAAAAGTAATTGGTTCCCAGTGGATGCAGATAATATAAGACAGATATATCTGGAAACAAAATATGCTGTTGCTGCTACTGACGATGATGAAACAGAAAATAAGATTTTCATAAAATGTTTAAAAGTATCATAATTATTTTATGCTACATTGTACATGAAACTAATTTTAGTTTCTTTGGATTCAGTTGTATTTAAAACAAAATTTTATACACACCTTCAATTTTTTTTTTTAATTTCTCATCTTTAAAATGAATATTTTTAAAAATTATCAATCATCAAAGAACTTTCCTAAAATGGAAACTTTCTGAATCGGCAACATAGGGCCAATATATTCAGATACATACAAAATGTTAAAATTTAAAAATTCAAATTATTTTTGAGTTTTAATTAAAGTGACCAGACGTCTCGGATTAGCCAGGACAGTCACGGTTATTGAGTCTTTGTCTCGACTTGGAAAAATGTCCCGGATTGTCCCGTTTTTTTACTTATAAGTAAATAGTTCATATTAAAAAATTTAAAAAAGGTATTAACTAGAATTAATTTGAAAAAATTAGCTTCTGAAGAATTCTCCTTCCAACTTTTCCTATACATAAAATATGGTCATCCTAGTATACCCAATGTGGATGAATCAATCTGAAGAAAAAATAATAAAAGTAATAGTAAAATATATTGTTTATGTTTCTTTATCTCTTCCTGCTTTCTTTTTTTTACTTTATTCATTGTTTAAAAAAAATTGTTTTCAATTTTTATAAAACATTTTTTTTGGATTGTGTCCAACCCCGTACCCTATACCCCTAAACCCTCAATATCTAGAGTCTCTCGAGTTGAAGTTCAAAAAATCTGGTCACGTTAGTTTTAATAATGTGAATAATTTTTTTCCCTTCAAATGACGTTCTGATTAAACGTTTGGACAAGAAAAAATTAACAGAGTTCTTGAATAAAAAAAATCAGAAAATACTCGAACAATATTTATCTGAGAAACATCTTCAATTCTATAATTTTCTACTTTAATTTAGTTAATTAATAGCTGTGTTTCTTATCTTCAAAGACATTTATTTTCTTTGTTCTTCATCACTTATTTTTTTTTATTATTATTTTTTAATTGACGAATTCTTAATTTCAGTTGATCTCGCTGTAATTGGAATGCGTATCGATCATTAGGATAATTAAATTTAAGATTGATATCTTCCATTCTTAATCAGTCTTATTTTCTAATTTCTGACTGAAAACGGAACTTTTGTAACTTCTCTCTTTCTCTCTCAATTATCTTCTTGTTAATATGTTCAACAATGGAAAATTTCTATTAATGCATATACAGTATTAACAAAAAGATAATTAACTTTCTGGTAATGGAAGAGATTACTTTTAAGTCTTTCCACAGTTTAACTTCAGTTTTATAATATGCAAGACAACTTTTGTGATGAATTATTTATAAAATTTTAGTTAGAAGAATGTAAATTCATTAAGCCGCCATATCGCATGACGAATATGCTGTATCTGGTGAGACGGGTATTTATAGAGCTAATTGCAGGCTTGCCAACATCCATGATGAGATCACTCGGATGGTTGAAGGATGGGGTTCAACGGCCTGGCCCCTCCTTAAAAACTGGAGGTGTGGAACTGGATACGAACCTAGATCCTCCATGGTGGTAAGCCATAGCTTTATCTCGTGGCCGACACAAATTCATTAAGTTGAATGTAAAAATCATAGTTTATTATTAAAGTTCAGTGAAGATAAACAAGGAAAAATTTCTCCTTGTAAAAATTAAAACATAAAATCTAATTAAATTATTATTTTTTAGCATTTCGCGATATGTCATCACAAAATTACTTCGCAATGCCCTTTGTGAGGATCATTAACATTTTCAAGAAAAATCAAACTATTCTTTCTACTCTGTTGAGACTTTCTTAACAGAAGAAATTTTATCGTTTTATGTAAATATTTAAACTCAAAACATTTTTTTTAAAACCTTCTAAACATTTTTATAAACAGCAGCAGTTATCTTTAAACTTTCTTGACATTCTCCATTCTGTTCCCGCATTTGATCAAAACTAAAAGTTTTTTTTTTATCGTTTCAGCTAGGGAAAAAAAAACACGTTACTGGAAGAGAATTTTTAGGATGTTTTTTCGATTTTTTCCCCTCTGCAGATTTTCTTTTATTGAAAGAACAGAACGTTTATCAACTTTGCAACTTATTTTAAAAAATCCAGAAAAATACAGAGATATGTAAAATAGGAATTTTTGAATTTTTTTTAATAGTTTTCTAGAAAAATTCTAGATGATGATGATAAAAAAAAAATTAAGCATTTTGTAAATATTTATTAAACTTCATTAAGATGCCAATACTTGGATATTTTAATAATACAGTAGATTGATATATCAAAATAATTATTTTAATAACTTTACACTTAATTAAAAATTAAATGAGTAAAGAATATTATTAAAATTAAATCGATGCACGATATTTAAATTTAAGTTTGTTAGTTTGCATTTTCTTGGTGAAAGTAAATAACATTTTCTTGCAATAGTGGATTTTGTTGCTTGGCATACAAAAAAATATTGACTATTGAAGATTTACTATAACCAAAGAATAACATATCTACTATTACAACCAAACTATTTTTATCTGAAAGCCAGATCGTATTGCAAACAAATAAAGAAGAAACTACTTTCCAACTATATTTCTTTCATATTTTTTTTTTTAATCAAATCCTGATATATTCTTCACTTTCATTTGTAGATCTGTATGTATTGAATTTTCTTTATTTTTAAAAAGTATAATATGATAAAAATTAATGACATACCAAAAAATATTCCTGGAGAGCTACAAGAATCAATTTTCGTATGCGTTGTTTCTTTTTTGCTGTAAAATGGTTTCAAAATAAATAGGAACAAAATTAAGTGATATTTAAACTAATATCCATACCAAAATAAAATTTTTTCTTGGTAAAAATTGGGAGTTATTGAATCAGGAAGAAATCTTTCTAATTCAGTGATTCCCAATATCGATTACCGAAGAATCAATAGATTCGATCGAGGATTCCCCAGAAAGAATATGAAAGCGATTCTTTAGGCAATCTTGCCAGTTAAATGATAGGAAAAAAAATTAGTCATTTGGCTGTTGATCCTATTTATGGTTATAAATATCATTGCAACATTATGTTATGACGAAAATGTTATTTTTATTATATCCGGTGGCGGCTTGTGAATTGAAATCGTGGCGTGCTGAAAATTTCGAAATATTCATACATACACTGTATTTGGATAAAATAGCAAAATTATGGCAAAAATAAAAAAATATTTTTATTGTCAATAAAATTATACAGTTTAGAATGATTCAAAATGTTGTCTTTAACTGTAATGTCCAAATATTTAAATAGACGGAGTAAACACGATAAGCACGATAACACGCTACTATTGACGCAACCTGCTTATAAACAACAGTGAACTGTGCGACGCATTACGATAATAAATCGCATCCATGCATGTCATTATGACGTACATATGCTTGCACGAGGATGGGCGAATTTAATATGGCACTGTGGTAAACACAGTGTCGCTACCATACTTCGCTCTCTTAAGTGCTACAAGATATATTTTTATTATTTTTTATACAAAATAAAAGAATTGTGTGAGATTGTTGATGATAAAATTAAATATTATAATCAAATATAAATAAATTAATAAATATATTTATATACCGAGAAAAATTGGGGGTGCTGCAGTTCCGCAGTGCCTCTGCAAGAGCTGCCCCTGATTACATCTGTTATAAAGAAAGTGCTACATTTGTTATTAAAATAATATTTCAATTACAGTCATATCCAGAGTTTCGGCTTCTCGACTTACGGCACTTCTGACTTACGAACATTTGAACTGCCGTCATTCCTCTAAGTTTTATTTAATTTGAGTTATGGCTCTTCAGGAGCAAATTTTTGATAAAAAGCTTATTTTTTTCGAAATAAGTCTACAGCATTTCTTTTATTTATAAATTGTTTCATTTATGTTAGTTATATACATGCATGATAGTTGCAGTTCATTATATGCAATGATAAATAAAAAAAAAGTGCTTCAATGTATGGACATTTTCGGGTTATGGCATCATAACTCGAAAATGGAAGCTAAAGTGACATAACTCCGAGGTATACTTGTAATAACGGAATTATAAATAAATATTTTATACTTTCAGTAAAGAAAAATTTTTAAATTTGTGATCAACTAGCTAATAAGATTCGCATTGAGTAAAGCCAGTTTGTTAAAGGATGAAACTCGATATACAGAGCACTGATTTTCCCGAAAAATCTGACCTGATTTGTGGATTCGATCCCTTATTCTGAAGACGAAAAAATATTGCTTTTCTATGCAGCAATTATACAAGAAATCTAATTGAACATAGCTGAGATAACGTGCGTTGAATCTAATTTCTTTCTTGATGTGTATTGACTCTGACAAGAGAAGATCGTTAATAACATTGTTAAAATAAAGGACTCAATTCTATTTTGGATTCGTTGTTCAACTATCCTTAATGAAGAACTAATTCGATTATCTTAAATGACTTAAAAGTGTTTTGATCGAATTAAAATTTCTTAATTTAATATCGATCATTAAGTTAGGATCACTACTCCGAAGTAACTGATCCAAAGATGCAATCAATCTAAGATAGTATACATAGATATAATTTCTAACAAATAGTATTGGGAATATTAGAAGATTAAGGAGTAAAATATGAATTTTATATTTTTAGACATAGTATAGATCAGCGGTTCCAATCTTTTTTTTTTTTGCTTGTGGACCCTCTGAGTCCTAACTTTACGTATATGGACTCCCATACACAGATATGTAATATTCCTAAATGAAATATTTATTTAGGAATTTTTTTCTTGTGGGCCCTTCAAAACTTCTTTGGATCCCTGAGGTCCATGTGGGAAATGTTGGTATAGATAATATTTAAACAATCTCATCGTTTAAAAAAGATGTGATTGTTCAGATGTTAGATAATGCTGTACTTTATATACTATGTCTGAAAATTTATAATTCAGATTCTAAATATATTTTATATCCTAAAATATCTTTCATAAACAAAAAATTTTTATCTGTATAAGGCGATATCTAGATTAACTACTCGTATTACTCTTTATAAAAAAATAATTAAGCATAATTATAGATGGATATTATAGAAAGAATAAAGTAAAACTTAAAACATTGAGGATATCCTATATATTTATATTTTTTATAACCATTATCTTCGTTAAATTAGTAATAAATTTCAGAACAGAACACAAAATCAACAGAAGTTTTGAATTATTGATGTTTTATACGTTTTACTGCTGTAAATTAATGATAAGGCAAGAGATAATTTTATAACGGCAATAGAAAAAAATTGTTTCTTGATGTCTGGGTAAATATATCAGACATCAAACTCAGATAAAACTACAAAAACATTTAATTAAAGCACATTAGAAGGGATTGAGTCTGAAAGGATATTCTAATGAATATCAACTAGGTAAGTTCGTGGTAGATGAAGTACACTTACTAAATCTGAAAGAAATCTGTTAAATCTATGCGACTTTTTTCTTAATATTCCATTTATAAGATGATGTAGTTTGCTAGTTATATCTTTTATTCATTTCGTGTGTTTACCACGAAGACCGGCATTTGTAAACATCGATAAAACGAGTAAAATCCGAAGAATATCTTTTTATATTGTCTTTCGTAAAGACTTTGATAAATAAATTATAAATAAATATATTAAAATTTATTCAGCCAACTGCATCGATAACTATTCTGGCTCCGTTCAACTGATATGAAAGCTCACAAAAGTTTTATCTTCTGTTTTGTAGCATATATCACACATTCTTATATATCTTTACAGATCACACTTGTATATTGATCGGAAAAATTTACAGAAAGATAAATCAATCAATAATTTAAGAATGTTTTAATTTTTTAATTTTCTATATTATCGATTCCTTTCTCGAAATATATCTCTGTGTATCGATTTATTGGCATTCAAAATAATTGATGCCATTTCTTAGAATTTGTTTCTCAAAAACTGTAACCATCTGTTAAATTTTATGCCTGATTATATTTTTTCGTAGTTCTACCTACATTCTAATCTGTTTTGTAACTAATAATTTTAGGCATTCTTAGATCTTCTTCTTCCCTGTTTGTATGGAGAGTATGACTTTCTTAGATCTTCTTCTTCCTTGTTGGTCTGGAGAGTATGGCTTTGTTAGATTTTATTCTTTCTTGTTTGTATGGAGAATATGGCTTTCTTAGATGTTCTTCTTCCTTATTTTATGGAGAATATGGCTTTCTTAGATCTTCTTCCTTGTTTGTATGGAGAATATGGTTTTTTAGATATTGAAAAATTCGAATCTTTTTATAAAATTCTGTGGGTGTTACATAAAAAATTAAGAGAAATGCATAAGCTAAAACAAGTTCTATAAATAACAGTAACCTTTATATATATGCTCATTATTTTGGATTCAAAATGAGAGATTAAAGAAGATATGTCATCAACGTTTTCTTCAGTTATATAATTTCCTTACTAAATGTCAAGAAATTCAGTTAGTTTCAAAAATTCCACTGATAAAATGAAACTTCATTAAATTTGAATGGTTGAAGTACCGAATTAATTTAATGGGGCATTTAGGTTACACAAATTAAATTAATACTTAATGATCAGATATAAATCAAGATTACATCTGCTATAACAAAATGGAAGCAATGCGGATCAGTGTATGTATCCAGGATTCCCCAAAAATTATTGTAACAAATTAATCGTATAATTAAATAATGCACAGATAAGTTTAAAAATTTAAAGTGCTTAACGTTCGAAATGAAAAATAAAATAATCTGCTATACTTAATAAGTTATTAAAGGAACGAAAGTCAACAAGATAAGAGAGCTATCAAGATAAAAACAAAAAGTTGTCTTGAAACTCTTGCTTGTCGAGCAAGATTAATGAAAGTACTCTACGGAATATATCTTTGTAGCTGAACAAAACTTTTTTAATTAGTAGCAAGTTAAATATAGTTGCATAATAAGTTTAAAAATTATTATTATTATTTTTTTTTCTTAAAGGAAACAAATATTTTTTCCTATTAATTAACAAAGAGAAGAGAAGAAAGAGAAAGAGAAGAGATGTTCGGAAAAGAAATTCATACATTAACATAATTTACAGTGATGATTTTTTGAATATTAATAATTTATTTTCGGGAAAAATTTGCATATAATAATTGCAACTGTCCGATATATCACTTAAATTTTTATTAGTGATAAAAATATACCGGTATTTAAAAAAAAAAAAGAATTTTCTAGTTATTTTAGAACAGAAAAGTCTCAATGTGTATTATCCAAAATGCAAAGTTTCTCTTCGTTAGAAAGTATCATTAAGATGGATTTTCACAAAAATTTTATGTTTACTTTCTTCGGAAAAAGAACTATCGAATAAATTCGATTTTGATCCAAATGGGATTATTGAA
>WUQG02427968.1:0-14568 GCA_011317285.2 Androctonus mauritanicus | reverse complement strand
GAAGTTTTGAAGTATGTCAAGCATACAGTACAACACGATTTTTTGAAGTAGCGCTTTCGATTTTTATTAAAAAAATCTTCAGCTCCAAAAACATCTACAAAAAGATTTTTTCTATAACAAACTTAGAATATGTTACATATTCGAAAGAACATACAAAACAGAACACTGAATACATTATAAATTCAATTTTAAATAAACAGTAGTCATAACAGGGTTAGTAGAATATTTAAAAGGTATAAATGTAGCATTTATCATATGTAGACCATAAAAATGAACTTTATGCATGTTACCTTGCTGCCTTATATCATCTTAATTATGTGTTATTTTTACTTTATTTTTATATGTACAATACCTGGACCTAAGGACGTTATTTTTATGATCACATATGATAAATGCTACGTTTATACCTTTTAAATATGCTACTAACCCTGTTATTATTATGACTACACTGTTTATTTAAAATTGAATTTATAATGTATTCTCAGTGTTCTGTTTTTGTATGTTCTTTTGAATATGTAACGTATTCTAAGTTCGTTATAGAAAAAATCTTTTGTAGTAAGATGTTTTTGGAGCTGAAGATTTTTTTAATAAAAATTGAAAGCGCTACTTCAGAAAATTGTGTTATACTGTATGCTTGACATACTTCAAAACTTTCTGCCTTAGTGCTATATTTACAGGTTTTAATTTTATCATGTTCTCAGATATGTTTTTATGCATTATTCTATAAAACCAAAAAGAAAACAAAAAAGAAAATTGATTTTTTTTATTGGATGTATAATATGTAAATTATACAGATTCAAAAAATTTTTTTCAATACTGTTAATGATAAATGTTTTTCTTAAAGAGAAAGGTTGAGAGTATATTAAATATTACATATTTTGATGCTTTGAGGTCAGAATTTATGATGTAAGGATACATCATTTCTGACTAGAACTAAATGATTTCTTCAAGTATTTATTAATTTATCTTCTAATATTCACTTTTCAATTATATAATGAAACATTTCATAAAATTTCTAATAGAAATTGCTTAATCTTTATTAACAATTTCAGCACTTTAAGCAGGAAAAAATTTTCTTTACTCCTAAAAAACTATAGCGCTTTTGGCTTTTTAAGCCCTCGTCAGTAGTTACATTCAAATCTTTAAACGTTCGTGTTCTATTCTGTGTTCCTTTTTACTCGTGCTCGTGACTTTTTAAAAATGTACAGTCCCTCACCTCACTTACATAGATTAATAACTCTTCCGTAGTTTTTATATCTATGTAAGTGAGGTGAGGGACTGTACATTTTTAAAAAAAAGTCACAAGCACGAGTAAAAAGGAACACAGAATAGAACACGAACGTTTAAAGATTTGAATGGAACTACTGACGAGGGCTAAAAAGCCAAAAGCACTAGTTTTTTAGGAGTAAAGAAAATTTTTTCCTGCTTAAAGTGCTGAAATTGTAAGTATAGTTTATACTAATTGAGCAGTGTAAAGAAAATCTTAGAAATCTTTATTAAATTTATTATAATAAAAGATACAGCCACATGCAATAATGTTAAATTATTCAAAATTTAAGAGATTTAAATAAAATATCAGGAGTCAGATAAATATATTAAATTATATAAAAATAAGGGAATTGATTTAAAGTTGTTTTTGAATAAATATGAATTTAATAGTTAGTTTGTGTGTGTAAAAATGAGAGGCAAATCAAACGACAACCACACCATGAAACAGCAAACTATTTTTAAAAGATTATGGTAATTACATAATTGGAATCAAGACATTTCTTGAAGGTACTGCAAGTCCACATTTTTTCTGTGTCTCCTTTTAATGCTTTGCAACTTTTAATGAATGCATTGGGAAGGACCTAGCAATTTAGGAAAATTCTAATTTTTTTTCAAATTTTGATCTGATTCCCGCGTTGGTTTCATTTCAGGCTACGAGTCCAATGCTATGCATTTGGTAGCATTGGACTCACAGCCTGAAATGAAACAAATGCTGGGTTAAACAATCTTTCATGACTTCATTTCAAAGACTTGTTTGGTGTTGATCATTTTCTTCCTGATTCTATAAACTGACTTTACCAATACTCAGTTAACATATTCACTGCTAGTCAAATTTAGAGCATTTTGCCCTGGGTGACAAGATTTTAAGGAAAAGCACAGATTCACAAAAATAAATAATTGCAGGGGTAGGATCGCAGGTTACACAATAGCACTTTTTCTGTTAATTTTTAAAAAATTTATATAATTTTGGTTTATTCTTTCTAATAATTCCTAATTCAAATGGCTTTATAAGTCATACTTATTCTGTGAATTGCAGCCAATCTAAATTTGTAGAGCAAAGTACAAGATATCAGCTTGCAGTTTTGGTATAGACGCTTACTATGAGATCTGTTGGCATAGCATGGGTTAACTCCGCCACCAACTCTACGATAAATTGTTGATTTATCGGATTCTGTTTTACCAATTTGCCGTAAACAGTAAGTAAAATTGCTTGACTATGAAGGATCTTCCCTCAGGTTAATCCTCACATAAGAACAAAATGCTATCTTATTTTTAGAATAATCTCAAATACAAAATATTTTTGATTACAAGATTTTTTTAAAATTTCAGATCTTTTTCTGCCCTCAGATTTTTTTTACTATAAATCAAGAATACAGAAAAATTTGTATAGAATTTTTACAACTATTTGAAGAAAAAAATGATGATTGACAGTTTGAATATATTCTTTATTCAAGGGAAATTTGAATATACAAAAATTTTCTGAAATTAGGCTTAATTTTGTACCTTTTTTTTAAATCATAACTAATAAAAAATGCACACATGCACACAATATATCATTGTCCATATCAACTATTCTCTTTTTTTCAATAAACTGCCTTTTTTCACCTTATGTAAACTATAAAAAAAGCCCTGAGGATGGCAATGTAATTTGCCGAAAACATTAGGCATTAAAAAGAGTTTTATTGGCTGAAACCAAGCACGACTGCTGTGTTGAGTTATTTATGCTTATGCATATGAAGTTTAAATATCATTGTCCACAAAACTCAAATTTTTCTTGCCCCTAAAAGAAAGATTTATTTAAAAATAAGATTTTTAGCTAATCAAATCACACTGAACTAACATGATGCAACTGAATTAGATCAATGCAAAGGATTAATTGCACTTAGAGCAAAGCAACTAAAATTAGCTGCACAAACACCTTGGCTTTCATCAAATTAAGATTCCAAAACTTGGAAAATTTATAGGAGAAATTCAGGCTTGGCTTATTGATTCCCATCCTCCATAATCTATAGTGCCACAGGTATAGGTGACCTGTGGCAAGACCTGAAATGGCATTTATATTTAGTAATTAGCAAAACAGTTGAGTATTAAAAAACAGGAATATAACATCTGAATTCTAAACTGACTGCCTTATTTAGAAAATTTTTTTTAAAGGAAAGTCTTAAAAACATACCAAATAAAGATTAAAAATTATCAAATATCCTTTAGTACAAAAAGCATAAAAAACCTCAGGCTGTGTTACAAGTTTAACTGAAACCAAAACATCAGGCTATGAGGTTTTGGTTTCAGTTATCAGTTCAATTAAATCACAATTTTCAGGATCCTAGCCTTGATATTAAATGACTTAAGCAGGATCAAAACATTTTACATGAATAGTTTACAAAATTTAGTCATAAAATAGCATAATTAAATTATTTCTCTGCTAATTGTGTAATTTTACATTGAGCATTTTGATTAAAGCTTATTTTGAATGTTTTGGAAGTTTTTTTTATTAAAAATTAATTTAGCAAATTTGCATTCTTTAATTTTTAAAAATTTAGAAAAGTTTTATATAACTTTTCTAAATTTTTAAAAATTAAAAATGCAAATAAATATATAAAAATATATATATATATAGTGAATTTTGTAATCTTAAAATGAATTTGAGATATAATTAAGGATAAAAAATATAAATATATATATATCTCAAATGTTTAAACCATATTAATGCTGATATTTTTGCAAGAAGAGCTGATATGCAAGTTGAGCTGATATTTTTGCAAAAAGCAAAAAATTATATAAACGAATACACAATATTTTGGTTAGATTAGTTTTAATTAAGCCATTATACTATGTATGGAATATACTGTATGTAGTGGCAGTCACATAGTATGTGAGAGCTCAATACAGACTAGCCAACAACAACAGGTAAACAAAGTGTGAAGAATGAAATTCAAGCCAGGCTTCCAGAAAAAAACTAAAGCTGTGGGACTCAGAATTGAATCCAGTCCTCCAAGGTAATGTTTTACAATGTAGCCATCTAGCTGACCTTTCATTTCTTTTAAACTCAACATTTTTCGTATGAACTATGAAAAATTTTTATTTAGAACGCTAAATATATATAAATGAAAATTAAGATTTTCAGAATATTTCAAAAACTTTCATGATATATTTTAAACACCATTTGCAGGTATTAACAAATATTTATATATTTAATAATTTCTATTTTGTAAATTAAAAAAATAAAATTATTTAAAAAACATTATGTGCATGCCAATTAAATCATATTGCAAAAACAATTTAATCATACTGCAAAAATAATTTTGGCACAAGTGCCAAAACTGTTTTTGCAGTACAGTATAATTTAGTTTCATCTTTGCAGCTTTATACTATGGAATATTTTCTTTAATACTTACATTTTGTTGTGTTCTGTCAAATCTATCATTTTCTCCATTTGCTATAAAAAAAATATACAGCATTAAAAAACAGTAAAATACTCTTTGTAGTTAGCTTCACAAAAGTAGGAAAAATCATGAAACTGAAATTATAGGACCACAAGACATTAAATATTTTGAATAAGTTAATTATCAATGCATAAAAAAATAAAATAAAATACTCTAATAAAAGGTTGCAACTACCAACAAAGGTTATAAATATTACAAGCAATATACAGGTAATTCCTGCTTTACATATTACTTATTTTACCCACAGGATTAAGAGCTTTTTTATGAATCAAATATAAAAGTGAAAATAAGAACACTAATTGCAGTAACCACAATAGGTCCTCAATGTCTCTTCACTTAATATTTCACTAGCATGTTGCCAAACAAAAAAATTTTAAAGCAACAAAATGAAATAGTTCTATTATAAAAAAAATGTAGAAAACAAGATCAGTTAACTATATATTTTATACAAATACTAAGCATATATGAATTTATTATACTATACAGCACACAGGATATTAGACTAAATTAACTGGATGCAAACACTGGATTTTCATATTTAATCCTGGATCTCAGGATTAAATATGCTCCTTAAAAAAACTTATGCTACTGCTTAAAAATTTATGCACACTAGGTCAATAGGGTTTCTTTGTTTCAGTTAGCATTGTGATTTTCAAGACCCTAAACCTGGCATTAAAATGATGGCCTACTGTAAATATATTTTTAAAATTCCATATTTTATTTACGTTTAACACCTATGCAAGAATACAATGCAATATTTTTGGGTTAATAGAAATGAGTGTTGTTTACTAAATTGGGAAAAATAAAAATGATAGACTATGAAATGAAAATAGCATGCTCTGGACTGTCATGATTTCATTAGATAATTAGATAAATAATTGTGCCGAAGACAATTTCATTGATATAAAATAGGGTTTCCCAACCAAGGATGCGAGATAACATTTCAGAAGTATATTATGCTATTATTATATTCCAAAAATAATTGTTATCAACATTTCTAGGCTATTCCAGTGAGATTGCATAGAATTTCCTCATTGCAAGGTCAATATCTTGAATGTTAACCAGGTATTTTTAAGTTAACTAGTGAAATTGCCAGATCGGTGCCCCTCAAGGCTTGCCTCTGCAGCATGTGCTCATATGCATGGAGTACCAGATAATTTACTAAAAAGCCAAGGGGATATGATGAAGTTGGGAACCACTGGTATAAAACATCTAATGATTAAAAATGTAACATTTGTATAACAAGTTATTATAATTAGCCTTTAAAATTAAACTCTTAATTTTTGATTATGATTAAACAATAGATTTAAACTATTGTTTTCTTAGCCTTTGCTTATTGGTGGGCAAATTTTTTTTTTTTGAGAATAGAACCTCTGTCTGAAATAAGATTTAATACCTATTTGCAGTTTCTTACTTTTGTTCTAGGAATGCATTCAAAATTTAAGTGTCTTGTTATACAGGTAATTCAATTAATTGACAAAGATTTAAATAGGATTGTAGGTATTCAGGGCAAAAATACTGGAACACTTATTGTGTATTGTATTAGTTGATGAAGCAATACCATTTACAACTTGGCATAAATCATTTTGGCCATATGTGGTTTCATATTGTGCTATTGAATAAAATCACACCTTTATAATTAAGGAATGCTAGATTTTTTTTCTACAAGGCATTGCATAATTTCAAAATTTCCTGGGCCTGCACCAACCTGCTATTACAGTAATAGTATTATATTACTTGCTGCAAAAACACTTAGCATCATAGACAACAACACAGACAAGTCATTCCCAATTTGTTTTTCTCTATTAATAATAACCTAATTACTTTTACTCCAGTCAGTTTCTAATGAATAAAGGAAATTTCTCTCATTGTGTAAAAGTACAATCATCATACTGTCCATAAAAGATAAAGTTGAACTTCTGAAAAAAATTTTCACAGCAGTACATCTGAGAAGCTTGTGTGAATTATGTAGCACTGCATCTGACATTTTATGACAAAAAAATTACTCAGTTACATTAACAGTGATTCAAAAAATAGATGTGTAAAAGAAACAATGAAGAGAGGAAAAGTGCAGAACTAAATCAAATTCTGATATAGTTTAGGTTGTGTAAGTGAAGGAGTTTTCTGAAGATATGAAGCAACAGACTAAAATTTTTAGTGAACTAGGACTAGACTACAAGTGTGATTAGATTATAGTGGAGACTAATTCAGATCAGTCCTTGAAACGAAGCCAAAGTGTTATAGTGGGAGAGGAAGAAAAACACATTCAGTGGACAAGGGAGTAGCTGTTAAATTGGATGAAGTTTGCAAAATTAGTTTCAGATGAAAAATTAAGTTCTAAAAGCAGGTCTACAAAGCAGACAAGATAGCATTGTATTGGAAATAAAGGCCAAGAATAATTGACAACTGAGGATGCAGAATTGCCAATAGGTTATAAAGCTATGAAAGATTATGTCACTATTCTCTAATGCAACATGAATAGAGTGCAAGCTGTTGGTCATCTAAAGTTTGCATCCAAGGGCTTTCAAAAAGGTATGACAATTTCCTGTGATTTACCAAGCCAACAAAAAAAAGAATGGATAACAACTGACATTACATTTGATTGGTTTGAAAATTTTGTTCTTAAAGCAATAGTTTGTTGGCTTGGATCACAATTTTAAGATGCTTATTTTAGACAACTGTTCTGCACATCCAAAAGTTGAATTCCTGCTAAAAGAATATTTTTGATATCTGCTTCCCAACTATACTGCACATCATTAATTTAACTCCCAGGACAATAGCATATATTTCTGAGTATAATATTGCACCTATTTTTTGTGGAATCTACTGAATGCAGTTAACTCTGGCAGACCAGCAAGTTAAGGAATTTAATGCGAGATGGTTTATTATATTGCCAATGCTTAAACATCTGTAGAGGCATCCATATTGAAAAATGCATGGAATAAATTGTGGCCAGGGTTAATGTTTGAGAATGTACTTAGTGAGGACATTGAAATTGAAACCATACAAGCTGTAAGGTTAAAAAGGAAAAAAGATTAGCAAAAGAAAGAAAGTCATGTATAATGATTGATTAATCTTGCTGCAAAAGGATCTTATATTGAGGATGAATGAAATAATGCTGGAGAATGGATGAATGTAAGTTAAGGTGCAACTACTGCTCATTATACTGATTCAGAAATTATGCAAATTGTTTAATTCCACAGCAACAAGCCAATAGAGGCAAAAGCGGTGATGAAAAAGATGTAGCAGACACTACTCTGATAGATTAATTCAGTTAATAGGCAAATTGTTATAAAACTGCATTGCTTTGGAGCTTTTTAAGTGAACAAGAAATAATGAACATTATATGCTACAGGAGAAACTAAGAGGCCAAAATATATGAAATAGCTTGCATGTTCAAAAATAGCTAAAAGCATATAACAGAGGAATCACCACTTTAAAATTTAGTGCTTTCAACATCTGCTCATCCAGATGAACTAACAACAGTAGTACATAATATCTTAGTCATCATCCAAAATGATTTCCCATCTTCAGCAGCCAGAATCCTGAATTGAATAGACATTGGCAAATGCTGACAGCCCTTACCTCAAGACATATAAATGTGCTTTGCTGCAAATTCCAGCTCTTCATTTTGGAAGCACCAGTGATGAACTTTTAAGTCAACTGAATTACATGTACCATTTATTTTACCTATGCTTCATTAAATGAAAAATGAAATTTAAAAGTGTATATATCTTTTCTTTATTAACCAACTTGTACTGATTATTGGGCAGTGCTTGAAATAATTTCGAAAATCCAGTAGCCAAAAAAATTTCTGGTCGCCAACCCCCTTGCCCAAAAGAAAAAAAACTTACTGATACTAGTCATTGCAGAGCTGGTAACTTTTTATATGATCTTTCTTGGGGAAGTACCACATGATATGAGAGTTGTGCGTTTCACAACGACAACGTCTAAATTATTGTCACATACAGTATACATTCAGACATTAATTTCAGGCAGCAAAATAAATATCCGTCATTTTAATAAACAGTTACTAGACCATTCGCTAAAATATTTCAGAGGTTCATAAAATACTCCACAACCATGCGTAATTGGCACGAAACAACACAAACGGCAAACGATATTCTTTTTTCTTCTTTATCTTTCTGAAAATTACCTACATTAATAAATGACAGTCAAAATGCATCTTTTAAATCTGGCTGGCAAAGCATCAATCATGAACCCACTGCTTTAGTATAGGATCTTGGACAGATATTTTTTCTTATTCTAATGGAATCCAAAACTACGACTTCACACCACTTGCAGGTGTCAGTATATAACACAAACAAACATTAGAATCAGACTGTTCAGAGTTTAAAACAATAATCGTCTAGAAATCATCTTTAACGAATTGTTGCACGTCCATTTTTTAATTAAATAATTAACATATTGTAATGAAAATAAGTTATCATTTACTTAAATATAATTTTATTCATTTTAATAATATTGTCAAATTTGATTTGATTCTAACAGAAAAAGACAACTGAGCTAACGAATCACATGACACGAGACGAGTTCTGCAGAGATCTATTCTTGCCAGAAAGTTAAATATTTGTGAAACTTCGAAAGAATAGTTTTAGTTCCCTGTTAGAAACTTTTTACTAAATTAATTGTATGAATTAAATGCAGTACCTTCATTTTTACATTTGTAAAGCTATCGAAATTAACCAGAAAAAACTATTTTTGAATGACTGATCGGGAGAGGAAAAATGGAATGTTAGACTTGATGTTTATTTAATTTTTAATACAAAACTATATATTACACTAATGAAATGTTTAAAAAATGTTTTGGAAATTAGTTACAAATCATGCAAAAAAAAAATATCAAGAGAGTATCGACTGGAGTTCTCCAGCCATTTTTATTTAAGTTAAAACCTGGTGCATATTTTTATTTAAAAAATGATGGAATTAATGCAAAATTAGTTCAGTGCATCTGATATCTACTAGAAATTTAAGTCTGGAAAAATTTCTAACTTCTTTTTAAAAAATTTCATAATTACTTTTATTTTTTTTTTAGTTGTATCAAAATATTAAAAAGATATATAAATTTTAAAGTCATATGTATCCTTAAATCCTGGCACTAGGTGCCGGGATTTATTAAGGATATGCATGACTTTAAAATTTATATATATCTCTAATATTTTTTTAATTGCTTATTTTTATTTATAGCCAATAAAAAATAATCTATGCTGATTTCAAAAAAAATATTTCAAGTTTAATCAAATATCTCTAAGAGGGTCAAATAATATATATATATTATTGGAAATATCATCCTTCAAAATTAATAGTCACATCATAAAACAGTTAAAGCACAAAAATCGTCTAACAGATATGATTTACTCATAAGCAAACACAGTATCCATTTCAGATTTGCAACTCAGATGATGTCATGCGTGGAACTGACCAATTTAGCATCGTTAAATAGGCATACTGTGTCTACGTGTATCGTAGCTCAGTCAGTTCTTGATGACGTCAGAACTGATTGAACTATATGATTGGTCATTCACCGAACGAGGCAACCTTTTGCCATTTACCTAAAACAAATTGTTTAGACCTCTCAAAGTGGTTCCCTCTTTTGTGAACTAGAGGCATTACAGAATTTTTCTCGTCCAATCCGGACTATACAGAAAAAAATCATTAATACTTCCCATAATTTATTTTCATCAAACATTTCCAACGTTATCTCATCAGACTCGCCAGCTGCAATTTCTTAGTCGCCAATGGCAAGCTGGCGATAGTTATTTCGAGCCCTGTTTATGGGGTATTTTAAAAAAGGTGGAATGAGGTACTTAGCAATTGGGTTGTGTATTCTAACTACTGATCTGGAAAAAAATATCACTAATCTGGCATATATAAGCCTCAATGCTATCCAGTGATGGTTAACAAACTTATTTTAAAAATACAGGTTATTTCATACAAAAAATTTAATCAGATCTTATTTAAAAATCATGAATTCTTCAGTCTTAGGGAAATCATGACAAGCCATGAATTTTATATTTCATTCTATGAAATGTATAGAACAAAAGTATTTGACCTAAGTCTAAAAATGTTATCACTGATGCATAAATTACCTTTTTTTTCCTTTGTTCTGTATAAAAAGTGATTATTCATTCAAAGTGAAAATATTGAAATTTCATTGGTAAAAATTCTCCAAAATTGATTGTTCTACGTATTAAAGAAAACTTAACACTGATAATAAAATGACAAAATTCTGCTTCAATATATTTCAGTGCATAATACAGTAGTGCGCTTATAATCATTTTTATTTATAATTACATTAGCAGCACAATTTTATCCCTCTGAATCTTCTAATTTTGCAAATCTATTTGTTAATAGGGGTATGTGTCACACTTTCCAGTTTTAATACGCAAATTAGTGGGAAAGGAAAAAAGTCAAAAATTCATTAATGTATATAATTGATAAAGTCATTCTAATATAATTCCAGTCAAAAATGATGTATTTATATTATTTTGTGACTTAATATTTTGCAAAATATTTTTCTGAAATTTATATTTTACTTATAATATAATGCAAGCATCATTAGTTTAAGAATATCTGAATGAATTTTTAAAAATCTTTACTGATGTTGATACTATAACTGCATTGCACTTGTTTTCAAAGTTCCATTACCTGAAGGTCAAACTTTCAAATAGAATATATAGCAAGACAAATCAAATGGTTAAAGTTAAAAAGTTTATATCTATATAATAAATCAATCAGTCAATCATTAATTCACACAATAAAAATACAATAAAATAAATTTTTGATATGAAAATAGATCAAAGCTTACAAAGTAAATTGGAGACAGGTGTGATGTTTAACACCCACCTCACTCATACAGCTATATTATGTTTTAATATAAACATCTATTTATTAAATGTTTACATAGAAAACAAAATAAAGCAATATCAGATGAAAAAGCATTAAGCAAAAAGGAAGATGTTTAAAATTAGTAGAACATGAACAAATTATCCCAAAAAGAAGTAAATCTAATAAATGAACAAAATCATAAAGGAATTTATAAAATCAGTAAAAAAAAAATACAGCATTATACAAATAGGTAACGTTTTAGAAATCTATATGCCAAATAATAAATTACTAAAATACTAATGTAATTACAAATATAAATCACAATCTAAAATTGGCAATAAAAGAAAAATTTATTTAAATTTGAATCATGCATATCTAAATTCATGCAATTCTAAAATTACAAAAAAAGTTAAAACTACTAAATAATAAAAAATCTAAGCTATGGCAGTTAAAAAAAATTGACAGTTTATATAAATCAAGTTATTTATTGTATAAATGTTAGAACTTTAAAAATTTAAAAATTAGAATATGAAAAAATTAAAAAACCACCTGCATATTCTTTTCTAATTTCTTCACTGCATTTGTTAATTCATCTGATAGCTTATTATTCTCTTTTTGATAATTTTCAATTTGTTCATTCTCTTTATTTTTCATTTGAAGTAATTCACTTTGAAGTTGATCACAGCAATTAGCTAATTCCACATGTTCTTTGTGTGCTTCCTAGTTTTAATAAATTTATATTATATATTATTTTAATAAACTTTTAATTTTAAATATCTAGGAAAAAGTCTCAAAAATTACCTCCAATGTTTTCTGTAATTGTTGCTGTTCATGAGTTTTAGTTCCTGCCAAATGTTCAGCTTCTTCTAGTCTCTGTCGCAACTTAATTCCTTCAGATTCCAACGAATTATAAATAGTTTGAATATTCTGCAAATCTTGAGCAAGAGCAGTTTTAGATGATTCTGCCTGCTGCAATTTATTGCTCATATCTGCTAAATGCTGTTTATAATTATATTCATCTTCTTTATGAGTAGATATAAGTTTTTGAATGTGTTCTTCTAATTGTTGTATCTGGTGATGAAGATCATCCTGGGCTTGTTGCATTGCAGCTTGCCTTGTTTCATATTGTTCTCTAGTTGAAAGCAATTGCTCAACTTCTCTTTGTAGCCTTGTAATCTCTAATGTGCTTCTTTTTTGACTGAAACAGAAAAATTCATAAAATTAGCATCACTTCTCAAAGCAATAAAACTTATACACCTGATTTCAAGTTTATTATATAGAATTTGTTACTTGAATGAGAATCAAAACAAAAATTATATGCAACTCTCAATTTATAAATTCACAACTTGAACTACCTAAAAATGTGAAACAATTTAGTCTTCTTTGACAACAAGGATCAGATTACCCAAATCTGAGCCACCTACCAATTAGATATTCAATCCAGTAAACGAAAATAAATTGGTCATGTTCTAGAGAGTTGTCCAATCTTCCATTCACACACATTCACATGTTTATAAATATATTTAAAAGGAAAAAAAATTTCAAAAGAAATGTTAACTGAACTTTAAATAATTCATCTATACTTATTAAAAGATGCAATTAACAGTTCCATATTTCACTATGATCATTTAAACTTCAGCTATTTAAAATGGATAAAGTCAAATCAAATTTAATTCCCAATTCAAAATATATTTATTAAAATTAGTAAAAATCAAGTCTTCAGGAGGCATTCTGCTTATTTAGTGAAAAGGAATTAAATGTACAAAAAATTTTAACTTTATATTCTATTCTTTGTCTATCCTATTGAACTCATTTTCAGAAAACTAGTAGTATCAATTATTGTCTTTATTTCTAAAAATTTTGGTAATAATAAATCAAATCAATGCCTAAATATTTAATAATGCTTACTAGAGATTCTGTAATTAAATATAATGAAAATCACCATTTGTAATGAGCAATACTAAATGCCAAAAATTATGCAACAATCATTCCTTGTAAAGAAAAACTTTTAAATAATTAATTATATAATTATAAATATTTTATACAAACTAAAAATGTTTTTCTACTTTCAGAAGTTTGTAGATCAATAATTATCTGAAAAATGATCTGATACTTCAATTTCTAAAATCAAGTTAACTTTGAACAAAAATTGTGGTGAAATGTTAACATAATTTGAAAATGAAGTTTTAGCAATAATTTTAGAATCCAACTGGAAAAGTTCCTTATTGACTGAAACATGCTCAGAATTAATCTTAAAAAAATTGAATTCTAATTAAAAAAGTATCAATTTATAAAAACATTTAAATTAAAAGCAAATTATAACAGAGTAAATGTTGATTTTTAGATAAAAACAAATGACTCCTAAATGCAATACAAACACACAAGTAATAAGGGACAATCTTTTCTACTTTAGTATCTAGTACTTATGGATAGAATGTTAATGTTTATCTAGTAACAAAGAATTAAGGCAGTTAAAAACAATCACTTTAATACTTAAAGAAAAAGCATACAACAGGTGAAATACTGAAAAAAATGAAGTTGAAAAAACACTGACAATGTTAAGATTTTAATATAATTTCTAAGAAATTATATTGGTCTTTTCACGACAAACTTCATGTTTATAGAATCTATACATAGTTTATGAACAAGTAATTATTACTAATAATCCAGATGTATGATGGTTATGTAAGTTTTAAATTTTTATATTGTTCCAAAATAAGTTATTAGCTAAAAGTAATGACTACGTATTCAATAAAAATATCCCACTGTTAAGTTCACAAGACAACTTAAATTCAGGAAAAAATGATGCATATGAAAGAATTTTAATGTTATCTCAAATGATTTGGAAAACTAAGAATAAAAATTTTACTTCAGATAAACCAATTCGACTTTGCTATGGTATTTTTTTTTTTGTTCAACTACAGTGAGATCTCACCTAACGGACACCCCTTAATAGCGGACACTTTGTAATTCCCCGGCAGTAATACATGGATGTCTATGGGAGCAT
>WUQG02427957.1:0-14568 GCA_011317285.2 Androctonus mauritanicus | reverse complement strand
TATCTATGCTACCTAGACGAGTGTATATCTCGTTAACATTTGATCTTTGATCCCTAGTTCATTAGGGATAGTTTGCGTGTTTCGACCGCCCCATCGATAGATACTATTTTTTCTGGGCTTCGCAATGTATGCAATCTTACCTTTTATCGCCATGTTGAACGTTAGAATGGCAAACAACTGACCTCGAAAATGAATCTGCCAAACATATAGCAATTAAATTTAATAAGTAGTCGTAGAAATTTGGCTTATAAAATAAAAATAAATATCACAAAATATAAAATATATGTTTTATGTTTTTAATTTAATTTAAAATTAAAAAATATATATATATATTTCATTTACTTGTAGTGCCATCTGTTGAATAAATGAGATAATATTTTTAAAAAATGGCGTCATTGATTGACAACGTTTTCAAAACTTAATTTTTTAGATTCGACCGTTAAATGGCGGATATGTTAGAATCGACAATGCCAGTTAATCATTCGACGCAGATACTTTTAGATAAATTAAGGAAACTAGTTAGGAAATATATCGACAAGGTAACATGTTAGTTTCTTTCTATATGTTCGAGACTCGTTTATTTTTATTCACAAACACGTGCTATATAATTTTAACGACATTTATAGTTTAAGTAATTTGATTTTAATTTTTAAAATGATTTTCTTCATTATAAATTTCGCCAATATATTCATTTCTTGAGGAAACGTGTAATTTGATTTATCAATATTTTTTTAAGGTATACAATATATACATACTATATATCAAGAGACTCCAAATTACTTTTATTGATATAATATTATATCTAAAAATGAAAACATGTTTTGTTATTGGGTAGATGATAAAATATGAATTCTTTTATTGCAGCATCATTATCAGACAGCTTTATTTTGGGCTGATAAAGTTTCTTCTTTGTCAAATGGTAAGAATATTTTTATAAGTAGATAGATGATTTGTTAGAAATCTATCTTACCTACTCCATGCCTCTGATTGGTTGTATGAAATCTATTATGTTCCCATAAATTGCCTTGTATGTATGAAGATTATTTATGTATATAGTCTCTTCAAAAAAATCAAATCCAAATATAAAAAAAACTGTTATATAAAAATTGTGTATCTTCCAGCCAATTAAAGGCATTGGGTAAGTTGAACTGGTATCAGAATTTCAAGTTTGTTGACGGTAAAGAATATTAATTTTTTTTTCGGTTATAGAAAACTTTCTTAGAATAAGAAAAGATTACTTTAATCATGTTAATCTGTGTTTTGAAGTTTGCTGAGAAATTATTAGATTATAATTAAATTTATAAAACTGAAATTATCTTGTTATAATCTTGTTTAATGTTATTAATTCCAATAATTTTTTCTCCCTGTTAATTATTTCATATATATAGTTGTTTCTTTTTGTTTACTATTGCAAATTTGTTATGCATAATATATAATTAAAAAAGTATTATTAATTCAATTGCTATTGGGCAAGTCTATTTTAAATAGTTTTAGCAAATTATAAATATTTCATCGAAAATAAAAACATTTATCCTCTTTTAATAAGCTTTAAAAGCAAATGAAATAATATTTTAAATATTCGTACTCATAACTTACTGCTTTATATATTTTTGCTATAAAATTATGAATTATTAAATCAGACTATACATTTCGAATACACAGGTGTGTATTCGAAACATATAGCCTGATGATGGTGCAACAGCACCGAAAACATTTGCTGAATATAAAAAGTTTGTGAAGTCAGTTATCTGCTAAGTAGTGCTGATTTAATAATTCATAAATTTATAATTTAAATAATTTGAATCTCAAAAAATTAGCATTTAAAGATTATTTTTTATTTTTTTTTTAGGTGAAACTAAAGATATTTATTGGCTGGCTCAATGCCTATATTTAACCAAACAGTTTCATAGAGCTGCTCTTTGTATTAAGAATAGAAATTTGCATAAGGTAAATAAATAGTTATATTTTTTATGATCAAATAATTATTGTGTATATATATATATATATATAATTTATAAAGTATATACCAAACAACTAAATATTTAAAATTATTAATCCTTTGATTGATCGGAAGTATTTTGATTGATACTAGGAATCTGCCGATCATCTGTTTTAGATATACTATTAATGATTATCTTTGATTATTATTTTTTAAGGAATGTTTGAAATAATGTCATTGTTAAATGGGGAAAAAATTTAATCATAAGAAAGATAAATAAATTTATATAAATATTTATAATTATATTTAAAATGTTCAAAGCAATTAATTTTAATTTTAGGTAGTATTTTTTTTTCATTAACTTATTAGAATTAATAAGATTTTTACAAATTGAAATATCACATTTTCTATCACATTTATAACCTTGGAAATTAATTTTTCATTTTGCTTTTAATTTGAGAAGTCCTTGAACCAATATAGTGTAATTTTAGTATCAGAATAGTCCTTGTCCTTAATATAGTTTTTATTTATTTATTTATTTTTTCAAAATTTCATTGTCATTTGTTTTATAAAATTAAGTTTTAAACAGTTTATGAAATGATGAACTCTTTTTAATGAACTGATAAAATAAAAATAAAAGTGAAATTAATTAATTTTTTAAAATTATTAAAAGAGATTATTCATCTAAATCCAAAAGCTTGCTTTATAAGTATAAACTAAAATGCAAACAGCTCAAAAAGACAAAAACCATATATTTACAATAAATATATATTTTTGGTTTTTTTTTTTGAGCAGTTTGCATTTTTAATCGATAATTCTAAAACATCAGATAAATAAAAAAATATAATTAGTTCATAATATATACTTCATTCTTCTAGTTGTAGAGATGCATAACTAGTGATTTTCTGATAGCATAATTGTAGCTCTCAATGTTATACAAAAAGTTATCAAACTGGCAATGACTTACTATTGAATATCTTTCATTGAATTATACAATTTATAAAGTGTACATTGCTGGCATAATCCTGTTAAATATTATCAAATTTTATTCTATACAAATCAACATACGATTAGGACGCCCCCAGCTCAGCTAAAATTAATCTGTTATCAATACTCAAACTCTAGTAATTTAGCAGAATAAAATGTTTTCTGACTTTTCTAAGTTTTAGGCTGTTTACCATCTCTTATATTGAGATAATTTAATGTGTAAGAATTGTTTTGAAATTAAATTTTAACAATTATTTAATAGGATAAAAAAATGAGAAAGCAGCAGTTATCAATCAAGAAAAAAGTGAATTTATATAATATCAATGAAAAATAAATCTCTGACATTAGCATCATTTAAATAGTACAGTACAATGAAAAAATTGCAAATAGAATAAAGGAACAAAAATGTGTCACACAAACAGGACAAACAATAATATATTGGCATTGAATTTCAAGTTACCATTAAATTTTACTAAATTTAAACAGGAAAATTTTAAGAATGCACTTTTGTTAGACATTGCAAAACATAGATTGCAAAAATATAAATTTTTATTATTTTTTATTGAATATGCATCTTTAACTTGCATATTTTCATTCAAAGCTAGATGTATGCTTTGAAATCACTTTTAAATTTGAAAATATATAATGCATGATAAATAGTATATATTTTTGTTTCTATAAAATAGTTTTTTGTATTAATTTTCAAAATCATGTAAATTTCATTTAAAAGTTAAATTTGATATTGTACATAAATACTAAAAGATTAATACAATATATTAGACTTATCCCACTAATATTTTACTTCCAATAGATTATTATAATATTATACAAAAATAATAAATGAATTAAAGCTTTCCAAACTTCAGTTTCATTTTAAAATATTCTGATTGTATTTTTTTCTAATTAATATTTGTATCTCTCTACTACAAAAAAACAAAGAAAACAATCTGACATATTTCTTATTGATTTTTATAGATTTTTATATTGCTTTTCAATAGTTTTTTATCAATAAGTTAAAACACTCGACATTTTCCACAATTGTGAGTTTTAATATTTATTCGTTTCATAAAATAAATATAACAATAATATTTAACACTGTATTGTAACATGTTTAATTTTGAACTATTAGCAAAATTCAGTTCAATTATATTGAAATTAAGAAAAATTAACTTAATTATTGATAAAATATTACATTATAATCATACAAAATATAAAGCAAAACAAATAAAAAAATCTTATCATTTTAAGAATTTAACAAATATGAATTGCAGGTAGATTTGGGATGCCTATATTTAGCTGCAAAATGTCATGTAAGTAATTAACAGAATTCTATTTTAAATTTCATATAAGAACATTTTTTGTTAAATTAGTTACTTTATTTAATTTGATGTTTTATAAATTTTTTTTAATAAAAAATAATCAATTGATTTATATTCATAAAATTTAAAATTATCTCAGTATGCTGGAAAAGAATATCGTCAAGCTCTTGATATGCTAGAACAAACAAATTTCAGAAGTAATGATCAGAACGATTCATTGAAAGCACATGAAGAACGAAAGGTATTTTATATGTAGTATTTTTAATAATAAATCTTTAAAAATTTATTTATTTTAATATTAAATTATATTTTAATTTTAGCTAGAAAGTTCCATTTTTCTTCTAAAAGGTCAATTGTATGAAGCAATGGATAATAGAGGCCTAGCAGCAGAATGTTTTCGTGAAGCTTTACGTTTAGATGTTTACTGCTATGAAGCTTTTCAATCACTTGTTCAACATCAAATGCTCTCAAAAGAAGAAGGTAATGTTAAAAATATATAATTTAATCTTAAAATGATATATAAGATTGAAAATATCTAATAATAATAATGATTTTTATAAAAGAACAAGAGCTTCTACAGTCACTGCCATTTTCTAAACATTGCTCAGAAAAAGAAGAAGCTGAATTAGTAAAATTTCTTTATCAGACTCAGTTAAAGAAGGTATATTTTACTCTAAATAAAACAGTATAATTTTTAAATTAAATATTTAATTATTTCTGTTTCATTTTTTTTTAGTATGATCAGCCATTAGAGTTTGTAATTCCAAATGAATTGAATGGCTTAAAAGGGAATTTAGATTTAGCAACTGTAATGGCAGAGCGATGTTATTATAACTGCGATTATCAGCAGTGTTTTTCTATAACATCTGAGTAAGATTTTTAAAAATATTTCTTTTTATTCGTTTTAAAAGATATATTCATCAACAGCTATTATTTATTTATTTTTTTATTAAAGTTTCTTACAAATATTTTTATAGAATCCTCAATGGAGATCCATATCATAATCAATGTTTGCCAATTCATATATCTTGCTTAATGGAATTGAAAAAATCAAATGGTAATTTGTTTTTTTTATTATTATTAATATATTTAAAATACAAGAACATATTTACAAAAATTTTTTTTAATATTTCAGCACTGTTTTACTTAGCACATAAATTAGTTGATTTATATCCAGAAGGAGCTGTATGTATTTTAAAGTTGAATTTTATTTTTACAGATACTATGTAACTAAATCTTATTAATGAGTTAATCATGGATTGATTTCAATTATTTATTTTGGATACAAAAAATATTTTATTGATTGTTAAGTTTTCTTGATTTTAGATTGCATGGTTTGCTGTTGGCTGTTACTATCTTCTAATAAATAAAACAGATACGGCTAGAAGATATCTTAGGTAACTTTTAAGTTATTTTAAATTAATATTATATTACTCTTCTTCAATTTATTTTGATAAACTGAAGAGTCCAAGATGCATTTTTTTATATAAAATAGACGTACTGTTTATTACCTTTCCTATTATATCCAGCTGGAAAGACTTTAGCTCTATTTGAGAAATGAGCCTATCTTAACTTCTAGTATCACATTAAAACACTGTGATCATCGAGCCCATACAGCATAAAGAATGTATTTATAGTTTCCAATGCGAAAAACAGGATCTGTCCATCTGACCTGATTCTGTAGTTTAATATAATATATAACTCTAGTTATCCAGTATCAAAATTTTGATTTTTGATGTTCTTTTAATATAACAAAATCATTTCAATATGGTGAAATGCATGATTAAATGAAATTTTATTTATGCATTTAATATATAAAAAAAAATTTATTTAATTTGTGTTCTAAGAATATTAGTTTGTTGATTAGATAAAAAGTAAGATTCTATGTAATTATTTTGTTATTCTTATGATAAAATCTTAATAATACAGAATTTTTAAATATTTCATATATTTATATCTTCATAAATGTCTATTAATTGAAAATTTCAATTTTTTCCATAATTAAAAATTTATAAAAAATTACAATGATACTTTAGAGTCTCTATATGAAGAAAAAATGAGTGATGTAGAATAAAACTTTTCCTCCTTTGTTGTGTAATTCCATACTTATTCAAACTGTTTTTCTTGCCTTCAAACTATTAATACTATTCAATAAACGAGCACTACTAGCAGTTGACAAAAAACTTTAATCCAATGCAAACGTTTTCGACAGTTCTAGCTGTCATCAACAGGCTTAATTTACAAGCTTATTGTAAATTAAGCCTGATGATGACAGCTAGAACTGTCGAAAACATTTGCATTAGATTAAAGTTTTTTATCAACTAACTGCTAATAGTGCTCGTTTATTGAATAGTATTAATAGTTGTGTTAATCTTTTGATCTATTGGCTAATAGTTACTTTGAAAGTTTATCAGTAATAAATATTCCATATTCAAAACAAACTAAATTTTATGTCCTTATTTGAACAATAAATATTAAATTTTTTCTCTTCAAATTATATTACTAAAAAAAAACATTAAACACATATTATAAATAAATTAATTTTCTTTTGTAAATGTTTTGGGCTTAATCAAATTATCTAGAAATTTTTATATTTTTTCAGTAAAGCTACAACTTTGGACTGTGTATTTGGACCAGCTTGGTTGATGTACGGGCATTCATTTGCTGTTGAAAATGAGCACGATCAAGCTATGGCAGCATATTTTAAAGCTTCACAGTTAATGAAAGGGTCAGTATTCAATAAAAAATAAAATTTTAATAATTTAATTTTTATATATTAAATAAATTCGCTGTTAAAAATAATAATTTAATTTAATTTTAATAGTATATTATACCAATTTGTCGTAATATATTTATAGATGCCATCTTCCTTTGTTATATATTGGTTTAGAATATGGACTTACTAATAATACAAAACTAGCTGAAAGATTTTTTAATCAGGCATTAACTATTGCACCAGAAGATCCATTTGTTCTTCATGAACTTGGTGTTGTAGCATTTCAAAGCCAGGAGTAAGTAGAATATTAAATATTTTCTTATAAATATAACACAAAAAGTTTTTTATTTGCTATTATTAATTTTAATTTATTAAACAAATTATATATCTAAGCAATTTTTGTAAACTCTTATTTATTCTGCTTTAATTATCAATATATTAAAGAAAAAAGATCATAAAAACTACAAAATTTTGCTAACATATTTTTTATCGATCTACAGAGATATAAAATAAATTAATCAGCAGTAGTTAAACAATTGGATTAATTGTTATTGTAAAACAAAATTTGAACTGTTTAAAGTTATTAATCTCAGACCTTCCTTACCTGGAATCGATGCAATTTATCTGAATAAAAAGCCAATTATTTTGAGAGAAGGTTGAATTATAAAATTCATCAATAGTTTTAAAAATTTGATGCTCAGTTAAAATCGTTCCAGTAATAATTGACAAGCTACGTTATAAACTTGGAAATCATCGCAGTATTTTTTTAAATATTCCATTTTTCAATTTGATTCAATAAATATTTGTCAATTTCAAACATAAGATTGATTTTTAAAATTCATTAGGAATGGCAGAGATATGCATAACCATTAATCAATATAGATTTCTTCAATGATAATGATGCATATTTATTGTTTAAATCATTTAGTCTTGAATTTATCAATTAAAAATTTTTTCCTGTATCTAATAAAGGGACCAGTTGACTACGATTCAACTGAATTTCTTGCAAATCAACTGATTCCAATTTGGAAGAAATTTTGCAAGTGATGACAGTGCATGTGTTAATTTATCTTACAAAATTTTAGGTGTAGACATTCATTAATTTTTTTTTACTAAATTTTTAAAGTTCATTTCTTTTAATTACAGTAATTTCATGAAAAATTTTAAATATTCAAATAACTGCAATAGTGGCATAGATGATTTTGGTGTGAATAATCTGGATTCGAGCTCTGATGAAACTTTTATTTACATTTTAAACAAATATTACTTTTTTATATTGACTTTTTTCCATGTTAAATATATTGCTTGAGAGATATATATAGGTTCATTTTTCTATTCTGAACTTGTATTTACATGCAAAAAAATAACAATAATGATTAACTTCTTTAAAGTATGAAATAATGATGCATTTAATTATTATTAAATTTTTTGCATGTAAATACAAATTCAGAACTGGTACAACTCTCAAGAAATATAATTATCACAGAAAAAAGATGAATCTAAAAAAAATAATATAAAAAATGAATAAATTTAAACAAAAATTGTTCTTATTTATATTTTTAAAAAAATTTTATTGGAACTCTAATCTGAATTGTGTGCTTAGCAATCATGCTGCCAATGCAGCTATTCGAACATTAACACTTTTAACAGAATTATAGTAATTAAAGGAAATCCCAAACTTACTAAAGATTTATTAAAAAAAATTGGTTATGTCTACACCTAAAATTTTGTCAGATGAATCATACATGGATAGCTACTATCCTGCAAAATTTCATCCAAATCAATGAATCAGTGAATCACAGTCGAGCATTCCACTTATAGATATATAATGGATTAGTCTTATTTATATATATTTTATGCCTTTTTATGAAAATAAATAATAAACTTAAAGTAAAATTATGCTCCTGTATAATTACAATGGGCAGTTAGGCTATGGCCATGTAGACACGAATTTAGAGCATGCAAGTGATTTCTGATGTCATCATGCTTGCACAGGTGTGATCATGCATATGCAAAAAACTCGAAACATCACACGTGAGAGCAAAAATATGTTTCTCGCTCGTATCTTGACACTGGTTGATTTTATCACTGTCTGCCAAATCTTGCTCAGCGCTGCATATGTGCAATAGTCCATGTTTATTGCTGGATAAACAAGCAATAAACATGGACTTTCTTTTTTAAGTTTTTCTTTTAATATTTTTTTATCTCTTTTTATCTGCTCTACAAATAAAAAGATATTAAAAGAAAAGTTAATTCTTTCTTTCCAAACAGGATGGATTCTGAATCTTATAATGGGCCTATTTTCACATTCGTGCAAAAGACATAATATTTTTTTCTTCTGCAGCAATACATGATGACGTGAAATGGCAGTCATGTTGTTTGTGAGAAAAATTTGCTTCTGTATAATCACATACAGCAAGAAATGACAAGAGCAAGAATTTAAAAATTTGCTTGCTAAACATAGTTTGCGTAGGTGATGATGTCAGAAATCGCTCATGTGCTCTAAATTCGCATCTGCGTGGCCATAACCTTAGGATGTGCACTAACAAAGATGAGTTCACACTAAAGGCATTCACCGATATAATACCATATATGATCATGTCCATATCACTTTTGCTGTCTTTATGAAAGCTTCCAAGTACCATTTTGTTATGGGGCACAGGTTGGCTGCAAATTTTGGAATAACTATTACTATTAAGAAATAGAAAAATAATACAATAATAATAATAATAATAAAATATATAATACAGAAATAGCCATCATTAATTCATAAATCAGTTTAAACAGCAGTTTAAAATAAATGATCAATACACTAAAGGTAATTTTTGTGTCTAACAATTCTTTTGAAATATTATTATCTAGCATTGATATTGTATTTATTTTTTGATGATAAGAGATCAATTACTTTTATCATCAAAAAATATTGTCACAGGGATTTAATGTAGTTATCAATGTCATTGATAACTACATTAAATCCCTGTGACAATATTAGTTTACTTTCTGTAATGTATATTTTAGTTTACATATTAAATAAATCAAGCACTCATGCAAAGAAAGTCTTTTAATATGGTATAACGTAATAAATGTTCAAACAGGCTGCACAACAACACAAAACTATAATTAATATACTCAGAAGCCCTCTAGCCTGCTAGAGGGCTTCTGAGTATATTAATTACAGTATAACGTTTTTGGATTTTTTTCTAGTCCCCCTATTTTAGTTTATGAAGACTTTTCAGAAAACTTATTTTAAAAATAGATAATAGCAATCACAAAATTATTTTTTTGATTGGGATTGATCATATTACATACACTGCACAAATCTACCTTGGATAATTGATATTTTATTATTTAAGGGAAGATCGGAAAAGAAAGAATAAAGAAAGTAATGATTAATAGTGTTTGGATTTATGAAATTTTATTGTATCAGCAGCAATTATATCTAATTTATATTTTTCAGTTATGTCAGTGCAGAAAAATATTTTAGAGAAGCTCTTGAAAAAGTACAAACTAGTGGGCAGACCGTCCTTCCTGAAAAATGGGAACCTTTGTTGAACAATTTAGGTCACACTTGCCGAAAAATCAAGTAAATATATTAAATAGTTATTATTGAAAATGATATATTTTCTTTAAATTCATAAATCCATTAAGTATTGAATTTGTAGAATCTTAATTGTATTATTATTTTTAGAAAGTATGAAGAAGCGTTAGAATTCCACCAACAAGCTCTTGTTCTTGCACCTCAAAATCCATCTTCTTTATCTGCCATTGGTTATGTTCATAGTTTAATGAAGAATTGGGCATTAGCTGTTGAATATTTTCATAAGGTTTCTATTATTATTATTATTATTATTATTAAAGATTTTATTATTTGAAAAATATTTAATTATATAAATATTCTCTTAGGCTTTAGGATTACAAAAAGACGATACTTTTTCAACTAGTATGTTGACTTATGTAATCGAAAATCTTATGAATGTAATTACTCCATGCGAAGGTAAGAATTGTTTTTTCTTAGAAGCCATTCTAATTATTTCAGAATAAAAAGCTTTAAATTCTCATTTAATTTCAAAATTAAAAAAAAAATTATTGAACTTATTTAGATGTACCCGAAGAACTACCATCATATGAACTTTCTCTTTTGAGTCATTCTGTCCGAGAAGAGAGTGGACATGGAGAGGGTCCTAGTGAAACTAGCATGTCTATATCAATAGAAGTGGAAATGGAAGAGGCTGATCAATAAAAAATTAAAAATATTTGAATTGTTTTAAGATTATGTAAAATGCCACAGAAACAAAAAAAAAAAAAATTTTGAAGGTTGTTTAGTAAGGATTATTTATTTACAAAACTTTAATAATGGCAATAGATTGTTCTAATATTTTGTATTTCAAATTTTACATGAAAAGAAATAATTCAAACATGTTTTTCTTCCAGTTTAAAAAGTAATATTTTACAATAAAATTTGACAATACTGTGCCGTTAAAGATGTCTTGATAATTTTGTTATGTACAAAAGTTATATATTGCATTATAGGATTTTTATGAATTTGTTTCAACAACAACCGGTGCATATTCATCTGGCTCACTGTCAAAATCCCATTTGAAAATCTTTGTCAGGCTGTCTTTAAATTTTTTACCACGAGAACGGAGTGCTTGGTCTGCTTGACTATTTTCCAAATTCGAGAAAAAGATCTGAAAAGTGGTGGTGAGAAAATTATTACTTGACACAATATCTACGAAAAAGTCTTTAGGTATTTCCTTCAACTGAAAATGAACAATGACAATGAAAGTCAGATACAACTCTCCATATAACTCCAAAGCTAAGTCACTTTTACACAGCAGGCTGATTAATTTCTGCCACTGTTCAAATGCATCATACACGTGTCCAACAAGAAAACACACAAATGACAACTGCAATTCGCCTAAGATATCTTCGGGATTTTTGTATGTCAAAAGCACCTGTTCCAATAAATATGTAGAATCCATGTTATGTTTAGTAATTTCACTCGGTGATGCTCCTTCTGGATGCCTAAAAAATTATAACAGAAAAATAAATTATGTTTTCAAGTGAAAAAAATGTTAAATCAAATTATTGCTCACTTTTTTAAAGGAATTTTGGTAAATCTAATCATTGTGCCAGGAACTTGTTTCAATTCTGGAAGATTATCTTCAGTTTTTGAACATTTTGGAGTATTTTCATTAGTTTCCATCGCTACATTATTTTTAGACATTAAAAATGTTTCGGGGACAAACTGAGACACAGAATTAATTATTCCGGATTCTGGTTGGATGTTTTTAAGAATGGGTTCTGTAACAAATAGCAATATTGTGTTACAGCAGGTTTTGTTTTGTATATATAATCAAATAGAAATATTATATTACCTGTAATATAACTGGTTAGGGACACCCATTTTCGCCACATTTCATATGGATAAGCACCAAGGAATTGATCTAAATCTCTTAAATTGGTACGGAATCTTTCGGTTTCTTCTTCGTTTACAATCTCTTCACTCATAGCTATTAACAAAATAAATCCTGTTCAGCAAATTAATGATTTATAATTCGTGGCGTTATATGTATATAAACACTTACTTTCATTATATTTGTTCCATTTCCTGACCAACACTTCACTGGGTGCAAACATATGAAAGAAACCAGTGCGAGGAGCAGACTGCCCATACTTACTGACTCCACTGTAGTATATGAAATGCAGTCCAGGAGGTATCATTTTGATCCCTCGGAATTTGTCTGCTACATAGAATACGTTCATATCTATGCCAAACTCGGTTCCTGGAGGAACATCCAGAAAAATAAAAGTGGCTCCCTGTTCAAACAGCTTATTTCCCAATTCTGGATCCATCTTGCTGGATTTAGACTTTGATGTTACTAACGATGATATATCTACAACTAACATGAGTTATAATGAATATTGTTAATATGTTTAATGCAATTTTGACAAGTTCACTTTGTCTACACATGATTCTAATTGGAAGAATAATATACAATCCTGCATGGTAGGATTGCAAAGCCCGGAAAAAAATGGTATTAATCGATAGGGGAAGTCGAGGTATGCAAAATATCCCTAATGAACTAGGTATATTTTGCATACCTCGACTCCCCCGGGGTCAAAGATCGAAGGTTAACGAGATAGAGGCTGAAAGTTTCACAGTATATATGGTTTGATACTGTGCTTCGCCTCGCTACAGTATGAAGCGCGACGCGTCCCGTTCCCGTGCTATGCTACCTACGCGCGTGTATATCTCGGGTAGGATTACATAGATTGCAAAGCCCGGAAAAAATGGTATAAATCGATAGGGGATCAAGGTATACAAAATATCCTTAATGAACTAAGGGGTATACCGAACTAGGGGTCAAAAGTCAAATATTAACGAGATATAGAGGCTGAAAGTTTCACAGTATATATGGTTTGATACTGTGCTTCGCTTCGCTACAGTGTGGAGCGCGACGCGTCTGGTTCTCTGCTATGCTACGTATGCTATCTAGACGCGTGTATATCTCGTTAACTTTGATCTTTGACCCCTAGTTTATTAGGGATATTTTGCGTGTCTCGACACTCCCTATCGATCGATACGCTTTTTTCTGGGCTTTGCAATGTAAGCAATCTTACCTTCCGAATTTTAATAATTTATACAATCCTATCCTTATATTTATATAGGCCTAAATATATTTTTACAGTTTTCGTGACCATAAAATTTTTTAACTCAAGACTAAAATAGTATCTCATATGTTCGCAAGATGGCCTCGTCAAACTAAATAATATATATAATCTGTAGTTTTTTAATTTACAACTAAGTAGTAAAACTTTTTTCTGTTACCTGCTACTAGTTTCTATTTTCAGTTTAGTGACTGCAACAATAATTTTCCAGTGTTTTAGCTAATTATATAGGAGCAAATTCTGCTTTAACTCTACTTCGTTGGTTTTATAAACCTTTACATTTGCAAGAATTCTTTTTGGATCAACTTGTAAGAAAAAATGATTATGGTAGTATTGGCTCTTTCTATTGCATCCAGTTTCTGAAAAATACAATGAATTTTGCATTAGATCACCTTTTGGCAATTTACCAACAACATCTTAAACTAAACCAAGTAAGCAAAAATTTAGATGAAAATTTTTTTAAAAATTAATTATATTTATATGAAATTTTTAATAATCCAAATTTTAGGGGGAAGAAATGAATGAATATTTGATTACAGTTATGAAGTATATTGTTTCTAAAATGAAAGATTTGTCATTAGCTAACAAAGAAGAGATCATTTTAAAGGTAAGTTTAGCTTTATTTTCAATTTTTAAAAAATTTATATTGACCAATTTCTTAAATTTTTACAATAAAACAAAATCTAACCAGCTTAAAGGATCTTAAAATAAAATTAAAGATGCAGGAGCACTTTCCGGCTGAACTGCGCCTCTTCGGCTGGCTTCTGTCTCTGTACAGCTGGCTGGACTGAAACAGCAGCCAACTGAAGAGTTCTATACAGCTGGCTGTACAATCCAGTCAGCTCTGTACAGCTGGCTGGACTGTCCCTCTTCAGCCAGGTGCACAGAGAAAGTGTCTGTGCAGCTGAGGAAGGGCAGCCAAGTTCGAAAGCACT
>WUQG02427946.1:0-14568 GCA_011317285.2 Androctonus mauritanicus | reverse complement strand
GTCTACGTAGCATAGCACGGAAACGAGATGCGTCGCACTCCGCACTATAGCGAAGCGCAGTGTGGACCGCGACGCATACTGTGCTTCGCTACAGTGCTATGCTTGATACAGTGCTACAGTGCTATGCATTGTGCTTCGCTTCAAGCACAGTATCAAACCATATGCGCTGTGAAACTTTCAGCCTCTGTAACTCGTTAACCTTTGACTTTTGACTCCTAGTTCATTAGGGGGGTCGAGGTATGCAAAATATCCCTATCGATCGATACAATTTTTTCCTGGCTTTGCAATCTATGCAATCCTACCATTTCTCGCTCTCACAAACTAGCCACCATACTAGACACACACTCGAAAATAGCGTCAAACTAGCTCCAGTAACGATGACCTTCGCCCAGTACAAGAAGCTGTTTTCCATGTTGCCAACTGCAATTAAAACATAAAGTGTTGCCACTCAAAAAAAATAATAAATAAATAAATTCTCTAAGAAACGTTTATTCTCGAAAATTTCGATACAAATTCGGTAGAATATTCGACTTTAAAGGCAGTTCTTGTTTTAAGAGGATTTAAATCATCTTTTCATCTTTCTAAATGGAATAAACTTCTTTTCCCCCTTTTTACTTTTTTAAAACTTTTCAGCAAATCCTTGAACAATAATCCCATTTCTCTTTTTGGAATCTAGTATAAAACCGTATTATACTGGATGGAACCATATTTTTGGATCTTTAGAGATGATTTTTTTTTTTTTTTTTAAATTCGCAAATTATCGAAATTTTTCTTATTGTGGTAAATCAAACGAAAAGGAAGAAAGTTAAAAGACATCGCCCAAGTGATTAAGCTAAACGACTGTTAATGGAGATCATTTCTCATTTTAATTAGAGCTTAATTAATGCAAAATCTTAAGTAAGTCTCTAAATTGAGAAGCGATTATTAATCGAGAAGCTGTTTATTTTGATTAATGAGTTAGAGAATGTGTATCCACCCAAGAACATCTCTTACAACGTGTCCTGTTAGGAAATAAGATGATTGCCCAAATTATTAATAAATTAACGATAAGTTCCTGACAGAGACAGTATATATTATGCAATTCTCCAAAATATTAATTATCTTCTGCATTTTAAATTCATTTGGGTTAAGATGATTCGGTTTATAAACGGGAAAAACAGAGAAACAAAAAAAAAAAAAACTCCTTATCGTTTTATTAAGATTGATGCGATTGATTTGATACACTTTTCCGAAATAATTGGATAACAGTTGCAGTTTGGGCAAGAGGATGAACTTTTTACTTAATTGCAAAGAGCACTTCCACTAGTGTCGACACTCGCTAATTAAATACAGACTCCATCTATAACTCTGACAAATGTGACGCGAAGTTTTAATCGTTAGAAGTTTATCTATACAAAGAATCACAACCGCTCTTTGCAAATCAAAAATAATGCTAATAATAAAGTAAACGCCACGACTTTAAGCTCTCTAATAAATAAGACTTACCGAAAATATAATAATAGTTTACGAGAAAGAGAGAAAAATATATTTTTGCAAACACACATTTAGTTCCTTTGTTAATTATGTGGTTTCGGTTAACTCGTCCGATTTATGTAGAGGGAGTAAAAAAAAAAATTTTAATTTATTATGAGAAATTCATTTAAATTACGAAAATATTTTGGTTTCAATTTACGAGTTTTGTGTGTATTTTAAATTAGCTTTCATCATTGGCCGTTATTTTATTGTTATAGAAATGTGCGCAACAATTGATATATAACAATACACATGTAAATTTCGTACGTAACAGTTGTATATAACAATATACACGTAAATTTCGTACGTAACAATTGTATATAACAATAAACACGTAAATTTCGTACGTAACAATTGTATATAACAATATACACGTAAATTTCGTACGTAACAATTGTATATAACAATAAACACGTAAATTTTGTACGTAACAATTGTATATAACAATATACACGTAAATTTCGTACATAACAATATACACGTAAATTTCGTACGTAACAATTGTACATAACAATATACACGTAGATTTCGTACGTAACAGTTGTATATAACAATACACACGCAAATTTCGTACGTAACAGTTGTATATAACAATACACGCGCAAATTTCGTGCGTAACAGTTATATATAACAATAAACACGCAAATTTCGTACGTAACAATTGCATATAACAATATACACGTAAATTTCGTACGTAACAATTGTACATAACAATATACACGTAAATTTCGTACGTAACAATTGTATATAACAATTTATATATATAAATTTCGTAATAATTACGTATATTTCGTATTTATTTTACATTAGTTTTCATTATTGCGAAGGCAAACTTGGCCAATAACGTTTTGTAATTGGTAAATAAGTTTGTTTTCGCAAACTTGGCCAATAATGAAAACTAATGTAAAAAATAAATACGAAATATATGTAATTATTACGTATATATTGTTATATACAACTGTTATGTACATTATTACGTACAATTGTTACGTATCATTAACAATTACTTAACAACTATACGTTACAATTGTTACGTACGAAATTTACGTGTATATTGTTATAAGTATATATAAATTGTTACGTGCATTTCTATAATTATTATTACGTAACAATGTACGTAACAATTGATAATTTTTCTTAAAATTTAATTATTTTTGAACGATAAAAAAAAAAAATAAATTAATATTACAATTTTTGCTAGAGATGTAAATCTGAATATTTTTGTTTATTATTTTTATTTTTTTCCGGTATTTTTCGCGTGACTAATTCGGCAGGTTGTAAAAGAAGCATTTTTTTCCGTTTTGTCAGTTTGGGGGGCGCAAATGTTTTCTTTCTTTGTTTGTGTGTAAAAATAAATGTAATTTTTTGTTCTAAAAAAAAAAGAAGAGTGGCTTCTTGAGAAAGTGCTGGTTGAATCCGAAAGTATCGACCTTTGATGTGTTCTTAGCCAGCAGGTACGTCTGGTTTACAGTAATGGAAGGCGAAAAGGAAACGAAACGATTTCTTTATTGACATGTTACAATTAAATATCTGATCCGTACTGTCGTTCTTGGCAAAAGAAAGCATTTAAAACTCTGAAAAACAAGTTTCTAACCGGAGACAAGGTTTAATGTCAACACAAACAAGGTTTGCTTAAAACCTTTGCTTTTCCCGCTATCAAAACAGAAAAAAACAAAAAAAAAAAAGTTCCGAAATTTGTTTTGGTACCCGAAAACAAAGAGAGAAAAATTCGCTTTGGTAAGCTGAAAATATTGGTTACACGTTTAAGAATGATACCAAATTATTAAAAAATATTTATCGAATTTTTACCATAAATTTTCTGTTTTAGCTTGGTAAATATTGTAAATCTAAAGAGAATAATAATAATAAAATAATAATAAAAAAATTAATTAATTTTATTAAAATAGTCAAACCAATTTCCATTACAAAGAAACGCATATTTTTAATTTTGCTTTACAAACGTGATGTTTACAATACCAGAATATAATTTTGACTATCATTGTTGGAGGTTTTTCATGTTTTTTCCTTTTTCTTTCTTCTTCTTTCATTATTCTGCTTGGTAACTCCATTGAAGAAAGAATGAATATTCACTAATCGAAAACCATGCTTTTGATATATGTAAAGACGAGTAAATATGTCGAAAAAGAAGAAGAGGAAGAAAAATATGTCGAATCACAGTCATAACACAGAAATTATTAACTGGCAAAACAAGCCGAAAAATAATCCGAATGTTTTAAGAGAAAAAATAAATAAAATAAAACTCAGAAAAATTCTATTTATTAATTTTATCGAGAGAAAGTTTTAATGCGAAAGTGTCAACTTTGCTTATCTTTATAAGAAGAAGAAGGAAAAAAAAAAAAAAAAATGTGGTTACTACAGATAAACATATTTCTTTCACCATTTGACACAATTGTATCGGGACAATTTCAATAAAGCTTGAATAAAAGAGCAAAAGATATCATTTTTGAGTTAATTTAACACACCAGCGAAGAAGTAACTGAATTACTAAGTAAAGAATTCCCCCTTTTTTTTTTGTCGTCAAAATCCACAAAGAAGCTTAAGCAATAAAAGAGATCCTTCAGCAAAATGGAAATTTTTATTCACTAAAATCAAGCTGTGTGACAGTTTCCTTCTTTAAACATGCCAGTCTAATTATTTTCTATATATATATATATATTACTAATTAATAAAGCAAAATTAGAAATATTCTGACTTAACAAAGAGATTAAAAAAAAAAAAAAATACGTGAAAAAGTTTTCGGATCTTTAGCTTTTCTATTCACGCCCTCTTTTAATTAAACTCGGTTTATCTTCACGATTTGCACTTTTTATCCTCATGAATTTTTAAAGGTTTTATCATTTTCTTCTTCTCTTTTCTATCCTGTTTTTTCGCCTCAGAATTGATGTGTATAAATATTCAGTATTAAGTCTTTTTTTTTTTTTTTTTATCGGTGGACGTTTGTAATATTCTAAAGGTGGCATATTCGTTACCGTAAAAGGTTGGCAAATAATTGCAGAAGAAAAGTAAGAGTAAGAGCAAAATTTCGACGTAGTTTACTGTAATGAAACTTACATATATATATATATATATAAAAGCAGAGAAGAAACAGAAAGCATCTGATTTTTATAACGAGAGCAATCAGAAAGGACACTTGAACATTGAGATAAAATGAACATTAATGGAGGAGGATGTTAGTAATCTGATAGGCAGAAGCAAAATGGTTCTGTAAGCCTCCTAAAATGAACAATAATCTTTGGACCAGAATAGTTAGATAGATCGAAAACAGTTGTGTGGATCATCAAAGAGGATTTGCTACTGGTAAACCTCTATTCTATTAATGAACTCAAAAAAAAAGTTTAAAAAAACTGAATTTTTTTGTTTTCTTTTATTAGAATTTCTATCATTACGGGAACGAGTAATGTTTGTATACGCAATTGCTCATTTCTAATTACACATAAAGTTAAATTTTCAATTATTTTAACATAAAATCGGTGCAAACATTCCGAATTTAATTTCTGTATAAATTAGCCAGCACTTCGATAGATTTTACAGAAAGCAATCAGCAGATAATAATTTCGTTGATGAGAGAATAGCTTACATAACTGGTAAACAGCACTTTTAATAGGATGTAGCCACGGATGAAATCGCGTTAACGATTTTTTTTTTTTTTTCCTTCTTTTCTTAACGCAATTTTAACAAAATTCCAAAGAATGCGTTTTAAAGAGAGAGAGAGATGGCTAAGAGTTAAATCAATGAGAAGACCTTCTCTACACACATTCTCCATTTGTCTTTTTGAATCTGGGATTTTCCTTTTTTTTTTTTTTTTTTTCTTACCTGAAAGGAGTGGAAAAACCTGAAACATTCCCCCTGTAAAACAGACTTAGAATCTCTCTCTCTCTCTCTCTTCTTTATTCGGAAAAATCAGGAAAACTGTTTGTTCTACCGAAGAACTTAGAGAAGATGCAAATAAGTCTAATCAAGTTACCGACTTTCCAAATTTACTTCATATCCAACGCAGTTGATTGGAGTTCGTTCAAGCAATAAAATGAAGTATAGATATAAGAAGAAAGAAAAAAAAAAAGAAAATTCGAGCATCTCCACTAAAATAAACAAAAAATAAAATAAAAAATAATATCAGAAGTGCTCCAGATGATTTTAAAATTCAGAAAAGGTCAAAACCTGGAAGGAGTTACAGATATACATAAATAATAAAAAAAAAAAAAAACCATTCTTTCAGTTTTTAATTTATAAATATTAAATTCTTAAAATCTGTAAACGTTTAAAAATTTTTAAATCGATTCTTCTTGGAAGAAAAGCGGTAGAAAGGCATGTTTTGTATATTTATCGATTCGTTATTTATTCATTTCGAATATATAGTTTAATGTTTGCATAATGCAAAAATAAAAAAAAAATAATAATAATAAAAATAAGTTGGAAGGAGAAAGTGGAAGAAGTGCAATTTTCTTCCACTCGCCATTCTTCTTCTTCTTCTTTTTTTTTTTATAACTCCAGGAAAATTGTGAGAGAAAAATAAAATTAATTTATGTTAAAAAAAAAAAAAATGTAGGATGCAATGTGTTACATATGCAATTAAGAAAAGAATTCGGAAAGTTTTCTTGTATTCTATTTGTTTCTCTGTAACGAGATTAATGATTGGACGGTGTGTGTCAGTGTGAGAAGAGTTTTGCTTCTCCTCTTATTCTGACTCTGTGTGTTGATCTTTCATTTTCTTCTGCGCTTTCCTAATCGCGAGTCTATTAAACCAACCTTTGGATTAAACTCCTTGCTTAATAGAAAAGTAAAAACTTTGTCATTACCTCCACCAGCTTATCAGAGAGGCAAAGGGAGAGAAATTTTTGTTTTTTTTCTTTTTTCTAACTTTTCTGTCGACGTAGATTGAATTCGAAAGAGGAAAAAACATTCAAGGAGGAAGAGGGAGGAAAAAAACCGAATCGTTCCGGTATAAAAAGAAAAAAAAAAAAAAAAAAAAACGCCGGAGGCTCACAAAAACCTTTTTTTTTTTTTTTTCTAATTTTTCAATTTTGGACCCAATAAATTTGGTGAATTATGGAAATACTCTGCTCGACCAGAAGCGCCTTTGGGTAAACTGGAAACTAATTTTGTTTTAGAATAATTAATCTATCTCTCGTGTGTTTCTTACGATTATTTATTTCTGTTAAAATTGCAGAAAAATAAAAGAATTTTCTTTTAATTTTTTAAGATTTAATCATTAAATAATTCCGGCAGCTGTTTTCATCTAGAGCGTGTTTTTTTTTTATTGTTAATACACTTTTTTTTCTGACTATAATGTGGATAATTTAGCGCTCAAACCGAAGGAAATTATTCTTGGAATTATTAGTTTACACAAACTTACTGATATAAATTTGCTTTCTCGAACATAAATTCGCTTAACAATTCATTTGGCGAATTGATAACAGCGTTATGATTACCGAAGTAACGCGTTAAGACACATTGGCCACCAAAAGCGATAAACATAAACGAATATATAGCGCACGACATAATTCTCATTGACATAAAAAGAACAGTTTATATCAGTCGAGCTTAGGAGATTTTGAAAGAAAAGTGTTACAGAAGTTTGATTAATCGATAACTCGGTTGTTGTTTAATGTAACATGACTTCAAAAATCGATTATGTGACGTACAAAATTAGGAAGTTGGAAATAAATAATCGTTCTTTTTTCTCCTCCTCCTCCTTCTCAAACGTTTCAGTTGAGCGTAAAGTTTCTTCCTCGCAAGCCTTCGTCTTAACTAATTTTATAGTTTTTGAGATTTTGAAGATCTTGTTGTCAATCTTCTTAATCTTACTATTTAACCAATTAATCCGATATTCTATAAAGTGCGTGGTAGAAGGAGTTAACACGGCTTTCGCGTTTAACTTTTCACACGTCGATCCATATTATCTCGTTCAACAATCATCAAAATAAGAATAAAAGATAATGATATACTAGGTATATTATCCGCTCGTATAAAATGAACGGTAATATTGTGATTTAATCTTATAATCTTTGAGTATCACCGAAAAACTTCTCCGGGCTCCTACAGAAAAATCACTAGATGACCACCATTATTAAGTTATAGCGCCACCTGCAGATTTTACCCTTTTTAGAGGAACTACAATTTCAATTTAATTTTTATACGTTTCCGTTAGCGTAAACAAATCAAGTTTCTTCTCGCATTCTGAATTAAAATTCTTTGAATCTTGAGAAAACTTTCAGCTTTCTTTCGCCAGTTTTCCAATCGATATAAATTAAATTAAAGCTTATATATATTAATGTTATAATCTTTGAGTATAACCGAAAAACTTCTCCGGACTCCTATAGAAAAATCATTAGATGACGAACATTATTAAGTTATAGCGCCACCTGCGGATTTCATCTTTTTTAGAGAAACTACAATTTCAATTTAATTTTTAATTTTTGAACTATCAATAAAAATAAATAATTTTGGCTGTGGCAGATATCCAAAGATTAAATCTTTCTAACGATTTACAGAAATCAGTTATCGGTTCAACTGACTATTAATATATATATATATATATATGATTTCTAATCAAAATTAAGTCTCGACTATAATTTTTCTCTCGAAAAAAATTAAAAAAAAAAAAATCGTAATTTATTTCCATTGGAAAAGTTAATTAAATCATCCGTTTGCATTTTATTATAACAGAATTGGCCAAGAACTATATCTTACTACTCTATTAATATTGCAAAAGCTCTTATATCATGCTATTGCAGTAAATGCAACTGGAAGAAATCTTGTGTGTTGCTAGGCAACCGGAGGTAGTAACTAGATTGATGCCGTCTGTTGGCAAAACGTTTCCGTTAGCGTAAACAAATCAAGCTTCTTCTCGCATTCTGAACTAAGATTCTTAGAATCTTGAGAAAACTTTCACCTTTCTTCGCCAGTTTTCCAATCGATATAAATTAAATTAAAGCTTATATATATATATATATACTGTATATATATATGTGTGTGTGTGGTACCGTAACACCTGTATTAACCAAAGCTACTAGCTAGATAAAAACGCTTTTCTTGTCTGTTATATTAACTGGTTTTCGTGTTTAACTGATACAAATCACAAACTGCACAAAATTTTAATAATTCAAGTGTAGAGAGATCGGAAAAAGATGTCGGCAGAAAAATTGCAGATTAGCAAATAACTATAAATAATATCGAAGAGCATCATTTATGTTTTATTATTAAGCTACGAAAGAAAAAATATATATATATATATGAGGTAAAAAAAAAAGTGCGTTTATTTTTATCGAGGTAGAAGATCGAATAGAGAGAAGCTCGTTTATTTTTTCACGAGTGCGATTTATCCAGTTCCATTAAAACCACCTCCATTAAAACTGACAGAAGAATAATCCATAAATTACATTATAAATTAATGTTTCTTTCGTAAAAATAGGAAATGCTCGTCACAGGTCGTTAGTCGCATTTAAATTTTAACTATATAATTAATGTCATGACTTTAGTCTCAACCTATCCTTTTATGGGTTGTAATTCTTCATAATACGTATATTAATGAGATTTTAATCCTTATTACCATGTTTTCTTCTGCTTTTTTTTAGGAAATTGTAATCTCTTCTTTAACAAAACTGTACTATTTTAATAGTTTGACCTCTTCACGCTCTGATTCGGTCTGCTTAACATGCAAAATCTCCAAGACGTTCCTATAGAAAAGCGCCATTCAAAAAGATAACTTCTATATAAAATATTCTAAAAAGAAAAATAATTTAACTATTACTCTGTTAAGAATCCGTATAAATGCGTTAATTAAATGCTAGAAGGATAGATGTAATTGTTCAGAATAGCAATTACACGGAGAATAGGTAGAGCAGAGGATAAAATGCTGTTCATCAATGAAGATAAGAACGTAGTTGATCTGCAATGAACAATTGATCCAGACGATATCCCTAAAGAAAATATTGATGTTCCTCTTAATCTATCAAACAGATCATGGTATATCATGTAGCTTTTTTCATCGCTGAGTTTGTATGTATACATATATATATATATATACTCTGTTGCTATACGAATTTTTGATATATCTTCCGCAATTTATCTCAACTCGCATTATTATGCACGAAATCTCTCCAATATTTTTTAAATTTAAGTTTTTTCAATAATTCTAAAAATATCGTTTATATTCTACTCTGAAGTATTTTAAAAAATGTAAGAAATTTAAGAGAAGAAACGATGAAAAAAAAGGGGAGGAAATTAAATATTATAAACAGCCATTTTGTAAGAACATAAAAAGAGATTAATGTGAATATTTTAATGTCTAATTTTTATATTATAAACACGAGGATTTTGAGTTATTAATATCAGAAGCAATTCAAGTTATATATAGAAGAGGCTTTGGCTAAAAGACTATAGATTATGAATGTTTCTGCAGTTGTGAACAACCAACGGCCTGATAAATCACAACAGACGTCGCTTTTAAGAATGATCATTACAAGAAAACGTTCAATAGCCCGACCAATATCTTCGATGGAAGTTTGTTTGTGGATATAAAGCTGTGGAATCATTGTAGATAGATTATATCCCTTGATTTATGACTCACAGCGCCGTGTTTACAGAACTGCAACTCCTTTCCTCTTCGCGTCACTTCGTAATGGTTGCAGGGTATAAATCCTTATTTGGAGTTTAAAAAAAAAGGAAAAAAGAAAAAAAAATACCCAAACTTCCTCATTAGAGATACTTTGAAACTATACCGAAAATTTACTTTAACTTCCACGGCGTGGACGAAACTATAACGGGAGGAGGGGTATCGAGTGAACAGAATATGGTATTCTTAAAAATGATATCCTGTGTACCGAGTAGAAATTTGGTAATTGGTTGACTCTTGCGAGAAAAGATAATGGGATAATGATGGAAAGAAGTATTTCAGTTTGATGGAGAGTAGAAGGGAATAATTAAGAAGTTGGAAAAGATTGATTAAGCATTTAACGCTCTCATTAAGCAATGTTTGATAACAAGGGAAGGGATACCACCAGATAAGAACAGATAAATAACTATTAATGATAATTCTCGGATCAGGATCTCTTTTAACAGAGTTCCGAATGCTTAAGAATTCCTAATCCAAATCCTGGAATTAGAAGGGAGTCGCAGAGAGTAGCTTCGCTTCTCTAATTGTAGCATTTTCTCCGAATGAATTTCGGTTTAATGCCATAGAACACACGGAAACTTACGTCATAACGATAGATCTTTTCAAAATGGTCTAAAAGTTCCTGAATGTCTACCGGAATGAAGAACGAGCCAGTGTATCCGGAGTATTGTTAAGATGGCTTTAAAGCTTCCAAGTACTTCACTAAATCACGGGAAATGGTGAGGTGAGCTAGAGTGTATCACCCGCACTCCAATTAAATCAGGAAATAAAAGAGAAAGCTTCATTCTTCTAAAGACACTCGAGGTTGTCAAATATTGCAGAATATTTTTTTTTCTTCTCGGCTTTAAACTGTTGATGTCTTTCTGAAGAACAGAGGAGCAGCTTGATCATTCCACCTCTCTTAATTATCATTTTCCGAGAGTTTGTCGAGAAACTCATCTTATTTTGATCAGTCGTGAAGTGTCCTCTTCACCTTTCCAAGCTTTAATTTTAAGAATTATTTTTTATTTTTTTTTTGTTTAATTTTTTAAAAAGAATAAAAACTTTTTTAAGTACTTTGTTATCTCTCGCAACTTTTTTTTTCTTCGATAAAACAGTGCCGTAAATAGTTCTTCGCGTTAATTAATTCATATAAAAAAATTAATTCATCGAAAAAAATTTTTACGATTTTTTTTTCGAATATAAAAATAATTATTTTCCTTATTTCAATAAGTTTTTATCTTTCGTGACTGGAAAAAAAATTACTGTAAAAAGTTTTATTCTTTTGATACTAGATGGAGACACGATATTTTTTTCAAATTTAAAATTTCGTATTTGTCGCAATTTAATTGGAGAGCGAGCTAATGCAATTAAATCGACATTATTGGTCACTATTTAAATTTAAGATGACGCAAAAAAAAAATAGAGTTATGTAATTGGTTAAATTTAAATTGGAAAGTGAAGTCACGCAACGGAAGAAAACGACTTTTTTTATGTTTTTAAAATGAGATGGTACTATCGATAGAAACGATTGTTTTAAATTTAAATTGTAATATCGTAAAATTAAAATATATTTATTGTATTTTTTATTTTTAAAAAAATCTAACTTTGCACGCATCAATGAATTTTGAGGAAGTAAACAATTTTTAAAAATAAAATGGAAGCATTTTTGTATTTAAAAAAAATAAAAATAAAAATTTTAATTTACGAATAATCTGATGCAGTACGTAGTAATACGCGGATAAAACGCATCGTTTAATAATAATTTGCAAAATTCCACGTCTTATTTAATATCAAATTTTATTTTTCCCAAGGAATATGGATGGAAATTTATGGAATCCGTTTGTGGGAAAAAATGCAATTTTTCCTTCTTGAAAACTATAAATAATTCCCGTTTTCTTTTTCTGAGAAAGGAAATGACGGAGATATTACATCCGGAAATGGCGTATTTAGACGCCGCGTGGTGGCGGAAATCAGAACTATGGCTCCCTAGAGAGACAAATGACTGGAGCTAACCGCAAAGAAAATGTCATGACATGGAAAACCGATAATATTTATGCTCCAAATAACTGAACAAAATATTTTGTTACCGAATTTAATTAAAGTACAATTCCGTTTTCTCTTTTCTTGGAATGACGTCAACAATTATTACTGCTTGTTATGTCTTTATGACTACTTCAAATTCAGCGACATCTATTAACCGTTTATGGCAATAAAACATAATGGTTCCATAATTATTAAATTTATAAATAAATAAAGAAAAAAAAAAAAAAAGACTTATTTTCAGCACGCTGCCATAATTAAATAATAAGAATTATATTCATTACATTCTCGCTCGTTATAGCCATTTTGTAACAATGCAATTTTTTTTTTTTTTTTTTATGGTAGTTATAATGCAGAAAGCATTACGAGTCCCTAATTGGGCCCCAAAGAATTTCGGTGATTAGGAAGTAGAAAAACGTTGATGTATGAAATTTTTTTGAGATTTACAATGCTTTTTTCCCGTTTTTCATTCAATAAGTTGATGAACAAACGGAAACGGTACTTGGAGTGTGGTTAAGTTTTGGAGGAAATTGGACTTTATCACAAAATGGAAAATTTCGCTTTCTGTTTCTCTCTTCATCCAAAAAGTTTAGAAAAAAAAAAAAGGTAGTTTTGTATAGCTTCCATTCTTTTTATACGGATAATAATTAGTTATATAGAAGTGTTGTCTGTATTTGAAAAGTTTCCTTTGAACACCATTTGAGAGTCTTTATGTGACTTTGAAAGTCTTTATGTCACGATCTTTGGGCTTCCCTTCATCCAATGCTATGAGTCGCCAGATGTTGGCTGCACTATTTCAGTAATGGTTTCTTTTTTCATCATTTCTGTCTCATGATTTACACGGTCGGACGACAGCTGGTGTGTCCCCAGCAGACTTGACAGAAATCAATGGAACACTAATAGATGCATGTAACTCCTGGAATAACACCTTTCCTCTTTTGCAATATCGCACCTATCTTCATCTCTTTAACTGCATAAGTTAATCACGCCTTTAGCTTCAACTTTCCTTTAAAATAATAGAGCTAAAATTTAATTTCGCGAGAAAAAAAAAAAAAATACATATACTGCATATTTTTTTGAGCGCTCTTAATGATATTTAATACTTTTTAAATCATCATTCAAATATTATTTAAATAATTCCAACATTCATTTTCCGAGTTTAAAAATGCAACAACATGATTAATTTCTCTCCAACGGGATTTTTTTTTTTTTAAATTAATTTCCATGGATAAATTAATGGAATATTTACTTTTTGGAGTTTCGCAGGCAATGAAAAAAAAAGAAAGAACGTCTTGAAAAGCATTAAAGTTATTCTAAATTAATTATTAATGAGTATTAAATAGGAATAACATAAATTAGAAGAGCCTAAACGATCAAATTCCTTGCAAAATCTCCCGAGGTTATTAAAACATGAACACAGCTTATTAATATGGAAACTATACATTAAGTCGGTGCTGTTAATGCGGCTTTCTGATGAGGATGTTAAGCTGGCTTAGAAATGACAGTCCCGAAGGGGATGGAACCTATAATGCTTCGAATACAATCTTTCTATGTATTGAATTTAGAATATGCACCGATACCATCAAGAGTCGAAACAATCGCTTCATTAATTTTGATGAAAACCGAAACAACATCTTAATAAATTCTCCAAACTAATTAAATAAGTATAAATTGAATTTATGTTTATGTTTAAGAACCCTTCGGTGTCCTAAATTTGAATCTTAACTCGCGAAAAATCAAAAACACTATAGAAAATGGCAATCAATTAATCTAAATTTTTTTTTATATATATAAACAAACATCTTCTCTTAATAATCATACTCGAAAATGTTATTTATAGATAAAAATAGATGGATAAACTTTAAAAATTTTCGATATTTTTTCGTTTCGAACATTTAAGAGCCGACGAGTTAATTTTTTTTCCTTCATTCTCCAGAAACATTCTCTCGACATGCCGTTGTTGCCGATACTAATTTACCATTACAACGGTTAACAATGAATAAATTTTCAAGGTATTTTTCATAAAACATTAAGAAAATATAATACACAAACCATTTACAAAAAAAAAAAAAATCTATATAATATAATTCGGCAATAACTCGAGAAAATTGTCCATTATGGCAGCTGGCAAAGATATGAATAAAATATCAATTAACTTTATTTGATTTTAATCAAAATTCAATTACGTCTTTAACTTTTAAGAATGCATCGCATAATTAAATTTAATTAAAATCTGTGCAATGGATATCTAGTTATTTCATGCGAACAGACAAACTTTTCGCAACTTTATCGCGAACACACCTGAAACTGTCGTACGCATCAACTCCTATCTCCGTGTATTAAAAGTTCATATTACACACACACACACATATATATAATTTATTAATAGGTGAAAGATG
>WUQG02427935.1:0-14569 GCA_011317285.2 Androctonus mauritanicus | reverse complement strand
CGGGAATGGCTTTTTATGTTCCCGGATTTCCCGGAAATTCCCGGGAATGAAAAAAGGCCGGGAAATCAGAAACCCTAATATATATGAATCCTAGATCCATGGTTGGTGAATTGCTGCACATTTATGTGTATATATGTGAATTCTGTGGTTGGATAACTGTAGTTGATGAGGAATTACTGTATTATTTAACAAATAAGATAGCTAATACTTAGATAATTGATACAGAAAAAGTTTTTGGAGAATTATTGTTTATTTAAAACAATAAATTCAAAAACTATCTCAAAATTGCAGAAATTATTTTGTTTGACAAACATTTTCAACACTTTTTCAAATAAAAAAACAAAAAATATTTCTGCAGTCTTGAGCTAGTTTTTGAATTTACTGTTTTACAATAGTGCAGAAAGAGAGATGCAAAGAAACATTGTTACTTGATTTATCAGTATTGAATTATATAAAAAAGTACAAGAAAGACACATGGAAATAATCTATTTTTAATCAAAAGAAAATATTTTTCCAAATCATAAATATAATTGTTTTGGACAGACCAAAAGTTTAAATAATTACTAGAATTTGTGAAATACCATGGCATTAATATTAATAGAACTGTTGATACTGATGTCATTTCACAAATTAAAACTACTCTTCTTGTTACAGAATGAACAAGAAAAATTAATTAAATATAATTCAATTAATTTTTCTTGTTCATTCTGTAACAAGAAGAGTAGTTTTAATTTGTGAAATTTAATTCCTTTCAAGATTAATTAAATTATAATTAAAGATAGTTTGAATAATTTACATTTATATATATTTACATAAATATATTTATCATCATATAAGTGCAATAATAAAAATTTATTAAAAGTCTGCTTAGTCATATGATATTTATTCTTTTATTAATTTAAATTAAATAATATGTTCTTATAATAGGTTAGCATTTATATTAAAAACTGCTTCTTTGCTTTTATGAAAAATTATGTTTTAATAACAAAAATAAATAAATAAAATTTAAAATTTTTGAAAAAATGAGAAATTATAGTTAGTTTGAAAAGATGATTATTTAGATAGGTTTTATTGTGTTTTTATATTATAATTTTCAAAATTATTAAAATTATATTCACATTGGGGAATTAATTAAATGGCAGAGTACTGTCCTGCTCTGAAATATTCTATTGTACTGCTTTTTCTATAACAGTATGGTACCTTTTATAATATATATTTATTCTTTAAACATTTTTGTTGTCAGTACTTTCAACTATTACTTTTTAATATATTATATATATTTTTAATGTTTTCTGATTATAATGGACTAAAATAAAAAAGTGCAGCATTCTTTCATTTATATAGGGCCAATCCCCGTAATTTCAACTTTGACAACCTGGGTAATGCTCTTTTGACTTTATTTGAAATCCTCTCCTACGAGGGATATGCTGAAGTACGTGAAATTATTACTGCTCAAGTTGGGGATGTGAGTTTGGGATCTCCATATCCTTGCTATATTTTTACATTCTTAATTTCTTTCAATTTCTTGAATTGCAGTTTGCATTTATTGCTTTGCAATAAATTTTTCAATTATTGTGTCAGTATTTAATTGTATATTGTTTATTAAATAACATTACTAATTCAAATTTTAAAAAGAAGTATATAAATAATGCTATTTTATACTTTCAAATAAACCATCTTGAAATATTGCACTATTTTCTTTACTTTGGCTTTTGTTTTTAATAATTGAACATTTCACTTATTGCACATTTATGTCACTGCCTGGCTTTGCATTAATTAACTCCCTAATGTGTATCTATAAGTAGTTTTGCCTTTATTAACAATTCATCCGTAGGCTAACAAATTTCTCTCTAGGGCCAATCCTCGCAGATTCAACTTTGACAATGTAGGCAATGCTATGCTGGCTCTCTTTGAGGTTTTATCCTTCAAAGGATGGTTGGATATTCGTGATGTATTACTTCAAAGATTAGGTCCTGTAAGTCTGTCTTTCTTTTTTTATGAAGAGCTAGGTGTTTTAATATTTTCTTATGCAATTTTATAATTTTTGTATTTATTTTTTTTTAAATAAAAAAGTTAATATTACTTAATCTGAAGATGATAATTTTCATTTTTCCAAATATTCTTTAAAAATTTATTTGTTTTAGGTACATGCCATCTATATCCATATTTTTGTTTTTCTTGGTTGCATGATTGGACTCACTTTATTTGTTGGAGTAGTTATTGCAAATTACAGTGAAAATAAGGTAATAGTTTTCAGATTTTAAAATAATTTTTATTAATTAATCAATTTCAAAAAAAATAATAAAGAATATAAATAATAATAAATAATAAATTATTTCAAAAATAATAATAATAAATATTAACAATAATTGCCTATGTTTTATTAGGGAACAGCATTACTCACAGTTGACCAAAGAAGATGGTGTGATTTAAAAAAGAGGCTGAAAATAGCACAGCCACTTCACTTACCACCACGACCAGACAGCCATAAAATCAGAGCTTTTATATATGATATAACCCAGAATCTCTTCTTTAAGCGTTTTATCGCTTTATTAGTATTGGCAAACAGCAGTCTTCTATGCGTTAGCGTAAGTGTGTTTTTCATTTACTACTAAATTAATATGATGAAATATAAAATAAATATGATTGAACTTGATTAGAGAAATATAAATTTTAATTATTTTATATAGATGACCTCTTAATTAAGGGAGAATAATTTTTTAAATTTATTATTTTTTGAAATATATTTATCATTTTTTATTTATATAATTTCATTTTTAATTTTCAAAAAATTAAAAATGAAATTGAGATTAATATTTTCTAAAAAATTTGCTAATATCAATGATTCAATCTCTGTGCAGCTGAAGAGATGAAAATTATGAATGCAAAGAAACTTTCAAGCTAATGCAGCTTGAAAACTCCTTTGCGTTTGTAGTTTTCTGTTATTGAAGATTCCAATAAGCTTGAAGTCAGTTTTTCATAAATTCCATATATTTTCAAAACTTATGTTAAAACAAGTAGTGGGGAGTAAGCACTTCTAAGCAGGAGTAAACACATAAACTTTATTAAACTACAAATGTTTTCGATGTTAATATATCATCTTCAGGTGTATACAATGAAAAGGAATGGAATTACAAAAAAGAAAAATAGAACATTTTAAAAAATATAACGACGGTATATTACCATAGCAACATAAAGTTTGTGTGTTTACTCCTGCTTAGAAGTGCTTACTCCCACTAGTTTTTACTTAGTAATTATAAAGCAGTTTTATTTAAATACTATGGCCTATCTGTTTTCAATTGGTAAAAAAGATTTCATTAATATATTTATAAATTAATATTAGATAATATCTTTAACATAACTAATGTAGCTAAAAAAATTTAAACAAATTTCTTTTTAAGAGAAGGTTTTTGTTAATTTATTTGATGTTGTATGAAGATTTTAAATACAGATAAATTTTATAGGATAGTGCTTTTAGATTATTGAATTCTCAATTGAGGAGGCATAGTAATGTTGAAAGTTCATCCTTTGGCCTGCATAGCCCACCGAGTCCTATTGTATCATATCTACAATCTTCTAATAATATTGGAAGGTAAGAATTTGAATAATAATAATAAATTCAAATTATTTCTCTAATATACAAGTGAAAATTTAATGCTCAGTGTAAAATAATTATGATGATGTAAACAGGTCCATTCAAGGTGCAGTATTATTCTATCAGTGAAATTTAACTAAGAATTTTTTAATCTAATAATATATGCTTGCTTTAGTTAGTTGCATATATTAAAAATTTTCTAATTCAAATGTACTAATATATCTTTTTTTTATAATAGTTTCTACATAATTTTCAATTTCATATACAGAAAATAATTTATAAATTACTATATAATAATAATTATTATTATTGTAAAATTAAAACATAACACTGATTATACATAGCATATTACTAAACAGAATATATGAAATAACTGTGTAATACAAAGCATATATATGATGAACTGCTATATATATATATGCTATATAACGACGAACTGTTATGTCACAATAATATTACAAAAATATTAGCAATCAACCATCAGCAGATGATGATAATGATAAATTCCATTATAATAGTGTCATAATCTTACTGAAAATTCTGATTTATATTTAAAATTTTCAAATTTTATTATATTAATATTTTATTATTATAGATATTGTTTACTAGTAAACTTGCTTCCCAAAAATGTTAGGTTAAATAAAAATAAATATATTTACTAATATAATTAATGTTGATTTAAGTTAGTATGATGATTTTGAATGTATAATTTATGCATAATTTATTGATAAATATTCAACTATTAATATAAAAAATTAAGAATAATCAGAACTAATTTTTCTTAATAGTGTAAAATAAGCAAATCAGTTTTATTTTCAACATCATGATCCTATAACATGAATAGTGTACATTTTAAGATTGCATTTTAAAATTGGCTAAATTTTTGTAAAAACTACTCTCATTTGCCAGTCTAAATTTTAAGAAATTATATGCTTCAAGTTTTATGTACCCAGAAAAATTTGCTAGGATTCCATTGATTTGTTACCCATAATCTAGCAGATTCAATTTGGTAATTAATATATATGGATTTCTTCAAATCTGATAATATTTTCCTATTAATAATAATAATAATAATAATAATATGATTTTCACAAATAGATATAATCCAATATTGATCATTTCAGTAAGCTTTGTGCATTCATATCAGATAATACTTATTTGAGATATTGCCAAAACTATATGAATATCTTTCCTCTTAGTACTATTAATAATAATAATAATAATAATCTGATATCGATCATATTCAGTAAATCTAAATTTTAATAATTTTCAAAAATATGTGAAATCGAATAATTGAAAGCAATCTGAATCATTGATTTTAATCAATGATTCAGAAGATATTTTATTTAAATAAAATAACTTGTTTAAATATTTATTATATTTTTATCATAATATCAGTGAAAGACTATTTTTTTTTAATTCTGTTTGAGAGAGATCTTCTTAATTGAAAAATATATAGAGTAGCTCAGCATTTCTCAATATGTGATCTGTAGATTGCAAGAGTTTATGAACATACAGTACTTGTATGAGTCCCTAGACTTTCTATAAAAATAAAAAAAATTATTTCAATAATAACTTTAAATAAAATAATCGATCAACAATACATGTAACTTCATGAAAAAATATAGATTAGATTCTAATTCTATAGATTAGAATTGTGTGTGTGCTGAGAAATAAAATAATTATCACAAAGGCCTACAAATTTTTTCCTAAAAAAGGGGTTTGCAGAGAGATCAAGTGTGAGAAATACTGGATTAAATGACATCATGTCCAGGCATATTTGATGGATGGGAAAACAGGCTTAATCTTCACAAAAGGATTGAAATGGCAACTGACAGGAGTAATTTACTTGAATGAACTAGCCTTAAAATAAATAATAAAGTGAAAATAGAATAAAAGGAAAATTCTGGGTAGTCTTCACAATACATTGTACTAATGAATTAAAAATGAACTATCCTCTATATCGTATAATTGAATTTATTTTATATACAGTGTTATCAACTGCAAATTTTGCAATTATTATTATTACAGGAAATAACATACACAAAAAAAATAGCACCTTCAGCAGTTGCATAAACAAAAACACTTTTATTCATAGCTAATGTTTTTGGTATGCCTATACCATCATCAGATTACAAGAACAAAAAAAAGATCATCAAACACAAAGAATTCCAAAAATGCTTTTTGGAATTCTTTGTGTTTGATGATCTTTTTTTTGTTCTTGTAATCTGATGATGGTATATGCATACCAAAAAACATTAGCTATGAATAAACGAGTTTTTGTTTATGCAAATGCTGAAGGTGCTATTTTTTGTATATGTTATTTCTTGTATTGAAGCAAATAAGCAATTAACCTAGAAGCACGGATTATTATTATTATTATTATTTATAAGTTGAATTAATTTTTTTATTGTAAAGTTAAAATCATGATGTTGAGAATAATTTCAAAAATTCTCATTAGTTTTAAAACTAAAAAAATATTTTAAATTAATTTTTGTGAAAATTTTTTCCATATACAATTAAATTTATATTTTATTTAAATAAAAGACCTCTTCTATATTTTTTAGTACCAAATATTTCAAGAGAACCTGATTTGTATAGGCATTTTTTAAGTTGCATTGTGATGATAACATTAATAAAATATTCCACATATTCTTTATATATATTGAAATAGTTTAAATAAAGATTGAAACTTAAAAATGATTGTATATATAATATATATTAGTAATAAATTATCAAAATAATGTTAATAATTAACATTTTACAGAGTTCCTCTTAGAACTAGTACACCACAGACTCGTTCTTTTGATTATGATGATACAGAAAATATGAATCCCGAAGAAATTTATAATTCACTCAAACAAACGTCTGCAGAAATTCAAAAGTATAGCTTAGATAGTCTTGATCATGACTATTATGGAAGCTGTCGAAGATTAAATGAAAGACCAAGAGATGGCCTCTCTACTGATTCCAGTCAAAATGTCATTGATGGAAAGCTGGATACTTTAGAAGAAAGAATTGAAATGTTTTCAAGTAATGATTCTTCACCAGCTAAAAGATCACCATTAAGCTATCAAAATCTTATGTTTCATGAGGTTTGTTTTTATATTTATTTACTTTTTATGAGACACAAAATTAAATATAACCATTAAATTGTTTTAAATATATTTCAATCAGGATAGCAGAAATGGTTTTGATAAATCTAACAATATCTTTGGAATCAATGATGTTGAAGGTCAGTAAAAATTTCCAAAATTTCCAATATTGTAATTGTATTAAAATTATTTTTAATATAAATAATAAATATATTTAAAAATATTTAGGACACGATGCAGCATTTCAGTTTATTACTACTGAACTTAGTTATCATAATACAAGGTATGAATGATGTATTTAATAGATAGTAAAAATTCAATTAATTATCTTTCAGTTCAATAAATAATTCATTAAAATATTGAATTGTTAGAAATGAACAACGCCAACAAGCTCTTTCTCAACTAGTTAGCTTAGCGAGAGAAGGCTCGCCGTTATGGGAAGAAAATTTTCGTAACATTCTCAGACTGCTGATGGAAACTATTGGAGATCACAATGTAAGACAGTGTTATTTGATTTTATTAATTATTATAATTTTTATTAAAGTTTTTTTGATATGTATAAGATTCACATATTAACATCAATTAATTATTTTTAGGGGTCTATTAGAGCTATGGCTGTAAAAGCTTTGTGTGAATTACTAAAACGACAATCACAGTGGTTTCAAGATTATGTAGAATTTACTATTTTAAAAATTTTAGAAGCTCATAAAGATGAAGAGAAAGAAGTAATTGTTAAATATTTTTATTGCAGTATTGTGATATTTTATACTATTTATAATTGATATTTATGAGCCAAAATTAATTTATCATAAATATTTTAAGGTTTCAAGAGCAGCTGAAATCTGTTCTGCCATTGCTGCTAATGTATTGCCTCCTGAACAGTGTTTTCGAACTTTAAAGCCTCTCATTATGACTGGAGAATATCCTATGAATCAAGCAGCTATTAAAATGCTCACTAAAGTAAAAAATTTATTTTAGCACACATTATTATTATATAACTATTTTTATATATAAATATTGGTTTCAGAATTAAAATTTTATTATTTGATATTATAATGAAAATATTTAAAAATTTAAATATATAACAATAACTAATGCTAGTATAAAAAAATAATTTGTGTTACTTTTATCTTTCCAGCTTGTGGAACAACAACCAAAAAATATAACAGCACATCTACTTCCAGAAATAATGCCCCCACTTCTTAAAGTGAGTGTATTGTACAGTACAATAAACATTATTTATTATAATGATATTTTTACACAGACATTAGAAATGATATTTTTTATGATATGATTGAAATAAATAATTTAATAAATTAAATAAACATCAAATAATATTTAATATAAAATAAAATCATTCCGTAAGTACTACAAATATGTTAGGTAAAAATATGCATTGTGATCTCTAGATGGAAAATCAATTAATAGCAGCACTTATTTCATATTTTGAATTTTTTTTTTTGTTTGGAATTTTGGATAAATATTATTTTATTATATAATTTTATATAATGAACAATACTCTTAATTTTAAAATTATTACTGTTAATAAAATTTATTTCATTAATACCAATTAATAAATTCTATATTTTTCATAAAATTATATACAGGATGACCATGTTTCTCTGGACCAGGCATTTTTCTCAAAAACTATTGGATATAATATATCCAATAGTTTTCGAGAAAAATGCCTGGTCGAGAGAATAAATGTAACAGGATACATCTTTTACAGTTTTCACATATTATGTGAAAACTGTAAAAGATGTATCCTGTTACATTTTCCTTCCAAATTACAATCCATCAGTAATATTTTTTTTCTATGCATCCTCTTGTGCAGTGTGTGCTTCAACTTTGTTTTCTCAAATGGAAATGTATTATTTTTCCAACAGAATCTGATTCTGCCAATTTTTTGTGCAATTTTCATGGCAAAATTATTTTCCTATGACCAATATTTTCGGAGATATTTAGGAATAGAGGAATCATTCAGAAAGTCATAATTTGATGTCCATGTTTCTATGGACCAAGCATTTTTCTCAATTAATGTCTACATATTTTTTTCTATAATGTTGAAAACTTAAGGTATATGACTACGATTCCCTACTTCCTAAAAAATGTTTCAAGTTATAAGATTATTTGAGAATTCATTTAAATTTTTTTTCATATTACGATAATACTTTACACTGAATCAAGAATTTGTCTATTGGCTTTCATACTTCCAGTCACTGAACTTAGGAATAAAAAAATTATTTAGGATATATGAAGCCATATCATAATTGTTTATATGTAAAATCTTAATGACGGATTGTAATTATGAAGGAAAATATAACAGAGCGTGTTTTACAGTTTTCACGTATACCTGATAGTTTTTTGAGAAAAATGCCTGGTCCATAGAAATGTGGACACCCTGTATACAATAATAATAATTAAATTAATTTTGCAAATATTTGTAAATTATTAAAAAATTTACTGTTGATGATTATCATAAATGAAGATGAAAAACATTAATCAAAATATAAATATATGAATGGTCAGTAGTTTTAAGATTTGGTTATGATAAAAATGATTGGTAGCTAAAAAATATACATCACTAGGTAGAAAAATCCATTTAATACAAATAAAGAAATATTTGGACCATTATCAACTGGTCTACATCAGCTAAGTAAACTGATATAGACCAGTTGACATTAGTCAAATACTTGTTTTTTTATCTGTATTAAAGGAGTTTTTCTGCCTAGGACTGTATTGTTTTTTGTCTTTTTGTAAAGCAGCAGAATATTTACAGCCTTACGATTGATATCATTAATAAGCAGTTATAATGAGCAACAAATATTTTATTATTTATTTATAATATAGAACTTTTTATATTCTGAAATGTTAATAATTAAGATGATGATTATATTTTAGGCATATGATAATACAGAAAGTTCAGTAAGAAAAGGTGCAGTGTTTTGTATGGTTGCAATTCATTGCGCAGTGGGAGAAGCGATGAAAAGTCATTTAACATCCTTAAATGGCAGCAAAGTTAGTTGCAATTTTTTAAATATCTGTATATTTTATATATTATCAAAGAAATTAATGAATATATTCTGTTACTTTAGATGAAGTTGTTAAATCTTTATATCAAGAGGGCTCAATCACAGACCAGTACTCCCGCCAGTTCTCCAAGTTCACCAGCCAATGCACCATCTTCATCTTCGAGCAGCCATTAACATTATATATATGTCTTGCGATGATTACAGTGCAAGCATTGCATGTTTGTTGTAGCTTTTTCACCTACACTGGACAACAGAGATTATAGCCAATCTAGAATTTTGGTTATCTTTGGCATAATAATCAAATGAATCGTGTAACGTGGATTCGGAGTGCAGACCACCGCACGAGACTTAATCTTCTACAACTGTAATACTGTTGCAATAATGTAATCAGGACCAAGAAGGTATTTCTTCATTCCAATTTTGCATAGGGGAAAACATTCTAGAATTCAAGGAGAGAGTGCCTCATGCATTGTGAAAAAGAAAAAAAAAAATTATTTTGTCTCCTTTTGCAACAGACAGCAGCAATCTCACATCAACAATACCACCCCGTCTTAAAATCAAATAGGATTTTTCTGAAATATATCACCTTCATCTTAAACAAAAACATTTTTTTGTAGAAATACTTTTCAATTTAGAAGGATAAGGATTTACCATTATACAATCTACAAAACTTTGTGTTTACTCATTTGTTATAAATGAACTTTATCCATCAGTGGTAGCTAATTGTGATCAAAGTTTGTCAAGTGCTATAGTGTTTATTATTATTTTTTTAAGGTACTTTTTAAACACTGTGGGTAGTAATTCTTTGTTTAAAGATATATTTTGGAAGTGCTAACATTTTGCCATCAAAATTATATGCACCTAGTGTAAGGAAATGAAGCACATCACATAATTTCATTATGAATTCATTTTTGTGTATATTGTACATTTCCTTACATAATAAATTTTTTTTTTTGTCTAGATGTGACAAAATTTCTTTTTACTTAAAATTTTTTATAAAACTGTTATTAATTAAATAAAAAATTTCAAAGAATATGGAAATTTTGACATTATTCTTTGGTATGTATATATGCTTCTGAATTTTATACAAGGATATTTTATTTATATTAATGGATATCGTAGATAATATTTGAAATAAAATAAAATAGAAAAATGTAACGTAAAAATTAATTTTTTTTTATTTAAATCTATAAACACACAGACCTAATATAAGTCTAATAAAAGCATTCATACATCGAAAATTTTTTTATATATAATTTATTTTTTTTAAATAGTTAATTTGATTCTGGTGTACAAATTATTTCTTTTTTATTTTATTTTAATTTTATCAAAATTTGAATATTGATAATATTTCCTAAAGTGTCAAGATGACGATGCATTTTTGATCATGATTTTTTATTGATCAAAAATTCTTTATAATCTTGACTATTATGATTATCTGTTATTAAGTAATTTTGATCATTGGACAATACTACTAATAAAAATTGTATCAATCAAATTTTCAGATAAAACAATGATCACTAGTGGTTAACAAAGTAATGAAACTCATTCATTTTTAATAATTAAGAAATTTGAAAATTATAAATTATATTTCTGTATGTAAGTAAATTCATATAAATTATGTAAAATAAAAACAGACTGATTTTTTTTCTTATATCTAACAGTTTAAACGATATATGCATGGTGGTGAATATATTATTGAAGATAATTAAATGCACACTGTACAGTTTGCATTTTTTTTTAATTCGTGAAAAGGTGGTGCTAATCGGTGAGAAGCAAAATACAAAGTTGAGATTATTACAACTTTGGATTGAATCAACATTCTAACTATTAGAAAGAATATAAAATTAGAAACAAAATCCAAAAGAAAAAAAAATGATAAAAGTCCAAAGTTGAAATTATTTCAACTTTAGATTTTGTGATTTTTGTTAGAGTATAAATTTGAAACAAAATCAAACAAAAATCACAAAATCCAAAGTTAAAAGTCCAAAGTCCTCTATCCAATAAACTGTATTTCATTCTAGAAATACAGTTTATTGGATAGAGTATAAAATTTGAAACAAAATCACACAAAAGTCACAAAATCCAAAGTTGAAATAATTACAATTTTGGATTTTGTGATTTTTGTTTGATTTTGTTTCAAGTGTTATATTCTTTCTAATGGATGAATGGATAGATAAATGGATGTTTATAAGTTTTTTTGGATTTTATGATTTTTGTTTGATTTTGTTTCTAATTTTGTACTCTTTCTAATAGACAGATAAATACTGTAGAATGAAATTATTCTAGAAATACAATTTGTTCTTAATAATTTCCATGATCAGGATGTAGGATGTAAAAGATGATGGCTAGGCCAGAATTCCTTGAAAAAAAAAAAATATGAACATGCGCGCACCAAATTTTAATGAAGATATGATAATCGTCTGATTGCTTCAAATATATTTGATTTAAACAAATCTACTAGAGTACATCTGATATTTAATGAGTTGAAATGCCCCATTCGTTATTCAACCTAACTATTAATAAATTATTAATGAAATATGTAATTTTCTCTGGTTAGCGACTTGTAAAATATAGAGTATGTTTGGCAAGATATATATTGCCAAACCGCTTTAATGATTGAAAGAATTACTCAATATATTATCAGCATTTAAATTAGGTTTAAACATGCAAAATCTGAGATCGTGTAAAAAAATTACTCCTAAATCTATAGTATGAAAATCATATTCAGTTAAATTATATAAAAATATATTCCATTCTAAAAGCTATAGGAGCAATGCAGATAAGCGATATGTTGTTCCTGCTTTAACGCTTAACGCCATCTCTTATCAGTGATGATAAATGAAAGTCAATAAATTACTGGGTAACCTCATCAATCATCGCTCTCTTAACTTTATTATTACAGGAATATTTTAGAAGTTTGAATGTCCACTATTTTTAAAAGGATAAAACTACAATACAGAATTATGTATTGTTACTTAAAATTCGACTGTAATGCCTCAATGCCTTGTTAGATTTTATAAAACTCAAATAGTTGAAAAGTTTGAACGGAGCAAAAATGCCACGGACGTCAAAACTTAAAAGGAGAAAGCCATTTTTAAATTTCTGCAAGCAGAGAGTTGATTGATATATAATTTAAATCATATTTAATGACATGTTCATCATATAAGCTTTCGTAAAAATCTAATGAATAGCTTAGGATATATTAGATTCTCTCAGAAGTTTGAATGCCTGCCATTTTTAAATGGTTGCAACTAGAGGATTAAACGACACAGAGTCGAGGTGATCTTTAACGAAGAACGATAATACTGAATGTCATTAAAATCTATTAAATAGTTCAAAGGTTGTTAAGTGAGGAACAAAAATACCGACAGACAAACGAATGGACAGGATGATGATTTTATAAGCAGAAAGAAAGTTAAGTTTAATTTAGAAAAGCTCAATATGAAAAATTTTTCGTTACATATATATCATTATGTTGGATTTTATTTTCTACGTTTTTCATTTTAATTTCTTGAAGTGAAAACTTAGATTTAGTAATGAAAATTAAAATTTTATAGTTTTTGAAAATTCTATACTAATCTTTATAGAATTAGTTTTCCATCTATAAAAATTTAAAATTTTTATTCAAATTATAGATTTTTTTAAGAGGAATTGCATGAAACGCATATGAATGTTTATATCAATGATTACCAAAGTGGTTTTTTCGATCCTTAGGGGTCGACTTCGAACCGCAAAGGGTCCATGTCAGCGAAAACAAAAATTGGGAGTACATAAATGTAAATGGTTGGGGGCCCACGAGAATGGATCCCATGGACACCCATTTACATCTCATACACTCCCAATTGTTGTTTTCGCTTTCACTTAGGGAATCATTGTTATATCATTCATATGCTTTTCATGCAATACAAGGTTCTCGAGTTAGTGTGGAATGCGTGTGAAAAATATTATTAGTAGTAATTGCCTGATGTGAATTTTAATTTTTATGCACGAATCAATTAAAATTAATAAGTTTTGTATCATTCGATTGAATTATATTTCTTCATTAAGGACTGATTCATGCTTATTGCACGAAAATTGTTATTTTACACAATTACCAAATGTCTACTTTGACAAAAAATCTAAGAAATTGCAAAATAGAAAACGTTGATTAGAAAATCAGGAAAATCTTCAGAAAAAACAACGCGCAAGAGGATAACAATCTCTAACAATATATCCAATCTGATATTTGCCCAACAATTGCCAAATATCAGATTGAATATATTGTGGCGTGTAATCATGGTATATTGCAGCGATTAACCTGCAGTATACCATCCATATATTGGAGCATGGTATAGCGATTAACCTGCAATATACAATGCATATATTGGAGCATGGTATAGCGATTAACCTGCAATATATCATGCATTTGGAGCATAGTATCTTGCAGCGATATCTTGCATAGATTTGGAGCATGGACCCCTCTGCGATCGACCGGTCGATCGCTTGTTTATTCCTCTTTACTTACAAATTTAATTAAAACTGAAAACACAATTTATTTATCATTATATTATTTTTTAATTCTCTTTAAGAGTATTGCTGCTGTGTTTGTTTATTTTTCGTTAAAATTGTTAAATCAATAATTTTCTTATCATTTGGAAGTATATACATGAAAAGTTTCCAATATTAACAGATATTGCGCAAAAAAATTTTGTCATGTTGCGGATCGACATACTTGTTAGAATCCGCTTTTTCAAATATGAACGTCATAAAAAATCAAGAAACCAACTTACAAATGATCATTATTTGGAAAATTATCTGCCATTGGCCACTTCCAGTGGCGGACCTACAGCTATCGAGACCCGGGA
>WUQG02427924.1:0-14569 GCA_011317285.2 Androctonus mauritanicus | reverse complement strand
TACTCAACTTACGACCAAATCGTGTTATGACCGGTCTGTCGGAACCGATCGTGGTCGTAAGTCAAGAACTAGCTGTAACTGGTTTAATATATTGATATATTAAACCAGTTATATCACAACTGCGACGTGTGTTGAGTTATTTATAATAACACCATTTTATAATTAATAAATATATTAATGATTAAACAAAGAATAGCACAATTTATGAATTAATGATTAAATTAGAATTTTTAATTTATTTATTTCAAGAAAAAATTTGCCTTGGTAGTCTAGTTGGTTTCAAATTATTAAAATTTTTGTTAAATTATCAAGGAATTAATTTGGCAATTTATATCAAACCTAAACTAACGTGTTTAATTTTGTAATCTACAAATATAATGGATGTTTATGCTATACATATGAAAAAAATAAAAGTTATGGAAAACATATATAGAAAAATCTAACCAAACATTAAGGAGTAAGTCCTTTTTTATTATTCAAAAAAATTTTTGATCTTACTTGCAGGTGAGTTATCAATTTACAAAAAGAATTCTGAATTAGAATAGAATAATGTTCATATGTTCTAATACACTAAATTTGAATTTTATTTTTGAATTAAAATTATTGAACTTTATTTTATTTTTATTATTTTATAGTATAAAACATTGCTTTAAAGTAAGCAATGCTTCATACTAGGGATTGGCAACTTTTTCTGAATGGTGAGCCATTTTCAAAAAAAAATATTTTTAAGTGGGCCGCACAGTCAGCTACAAGACTTTAGCAGATGATGTTTTCCAGACACTGTGTTTCTTGCTAAAGCTGGATGATGTAGAACGAAGAGTTTTCGTCTGACGTTATTATGCTAATAGTTATTTGTTTATTATATTATATTATTTCAAGTTATTCGAATGAAAGTATAAAAAATATATATTTGACAATGGAACGCCCCTTATTCAATATTATTATACATTATTAATGTCTACTTTGCTGATTCCATCACATTTGATGTCGATGATGTAATTTTTCACACCAATGCGGTATAGTGCCGATTTACTTTTGTTCTCGACTGTACATATTTCTAATGCTGGCAATACACAATACACATATAGCAAGGGAAAGTGAGTGCATGAGTATACATGGTCTGTTTGAGTTGCCTCGCCACACTTTGTCACTGCTCAGGTTAGAGGTGGTTTTTTGGGCAGGAGTCAAAGGGACACAAGGCGAGAGGTGAGGCAGCACGAGTGTACCTCAGTAAGTACACACTCGACCTTGCTTACTGTTTCTTGGGAATTTAAAAAATATTATCAATAAAAACTTTTACTACTTTTTGTTACTTTTTATTTATAAAAAATAATAATAGTAATACAGTCAATAAATATATTTCATAATATAACAAATAATAATAATATAAAAAATCAAAAAGCCTTCGTAATTTTTACTTTACTATATAAAAGTTATATTGCTTGGTGGGCTGCACAAAAACTTGCAATGGGCTGCAGGTTGCCAACCCATGCTCTAGAAGATCATATCTTAGCCCTGAAAGGGCCACACATTCACATAAAATGTGAAGAATTTATTCCCTTCCTTGACATACTCTACAGTTGGAACTTCAGTAATTTCAATTAAATGAAGATATTTCTTAAGATGACAGTATCTTATAAGGAATCCTGTAACAATCCTTACTTGATTTTTGTTCATTGCAAGCAACTCTTTAATTCACTATAATGTGAAGGAGAAGAGTCTTTGCTGCATTAATCCAGAAATAACCTCCAATGGAGAGACACTGAGCTGCCAACCAGTCCCTGACAACCTGCACAAATGCATTGGATTTAATACATAGGGCAGGATGCAGTTCAATAAAGGGATAAAAAACTTTTCCTTGGCTAACTTATCTGTAAATTCTATGTCATCAAACACTTTGCACTCTGGCACCTAAACAAATTGAACCTTGTTCCTGCTGATCTGTTCCCTAATGAAAAGATTGCATTCTCACATAAGCTTTGAAATAAAGCAAGAACTATCAAGTGCTTCTAATAAGCTTGACTATATTGTAGGATATAAATATATTTATTAACATAGCTTCTATAAAGACTGATTTTAACACAAAAATGGCATGGATTTCTTCCTGGAAAACAATGGCAAAACCATCAAAGGGAATAAGAACATGACATTCTCATTCCCTCATTGTAAATCCTTGCTCCAATATTAGCAGAAGTTTTGGAACTGTATATATATATATATTAGAGGGGTCAGTTCTCCCTGCACCCAAATCCACTCCTCCATGCTGGTAAAACTACAGTAAATGGTATGAAGAAGTTAAATTTGGACACTGTGTGATCTTTAATCATTTCAAGAATGTGACTCTGTATCTTTTCCCATTCAAAAGATGAGTGATCCAGTTTGTTGGTCCAAGGAATTCTTATTCCAAAACAATGAAGCTTATAATAAATCTCCTGGTTAATAGCCTCAACATATAGATATAAAAGAGGAAGGCCAAAGACAATTTCAAGAGCACCAGTTTGAGCAGTTCTCATAAATCCTACGATGCTCTGGCAGCCATCCTCTAGACTTAGTCCTGCAAGTCTTTAAAAAATCCTTCACCACCAAATGATGGTAGTATTATTTTTCCATGATAGATTATTGATTTTTAATGAATTTTTAAATAATCCAATACCATCTCAACAAAATTATGCAAGCAAGCAAAGTATCATATTTCAGAAAGTTATAAATATTTTTCTTAAATCAAAATAAATATGGTTTTTTTGTCGTATTTGCTAAGAGGAATGGATGTTATAATTTGGGATAACCAGGATTATTGAGAGATGTTAAGTGAATAAGTATGACAAGATTAACAAAAGCAATATACATGACCATGAACAAATTGTGAAGCATAACCTGCCATCTTGAATGGCTTTGAAATTAATCATAATAATTAATTTTATCACATTCTCCAATATATTTTATTCTTTTATAATGCTTTCTATTCTTTCTATTTATTTCTATTCTATTCTTTTTTATAGATTTTTTCAGGTAGATGTATATAATATAGTATGCTTATTATTGTGATGATATATTTTAAAAATCCAGGATTTTTAAAATATTCCAATTAATGATAACAAGTCAGTTTTTCTTTTCATCATCTATTCAAGCTAAAACCATTGTCATTGTTTATCATAAATAATAATCGTAGCTCTGAGACAGGTGTATATTTAACTACAAAAATACAAAATAATCTTTTGGATTTTAATAACCTACTTAGTCTGCATATAAAAAGTAAATTTGAAAGAAAAGTTTTTCTAAGAACATCCTCTAGTCTTTCCAAGGAGATCTTCTGAAGAATACTTTTTTTAAATTTATTATCAAAAACAAGCACTATTAATAAGTTTAGCAATTTTTATTCATGTATAACTTTTTTATTAGTATAACTTATAACTACATTAAACTTGCTAATAGCGCTTGTTATTGATAATTGATTTGATAGAAGCAAGTGATTTCTATGTATTTTAAATTTATTTTTTGCATGCAGATTAAAGTGTGTTAATAAAAATCTGAAAGTTCTTTCTGCATTTTTTTCTTCTTATAGAAAAAAGTTGAATATATAGTAGGGTGGAGTCCAATGTTAATGATCAGAAATTAATTCTAAATTAATATAATTATCTGAAGATTCAATCTGCTAGGTGGCCTTGGTGGTTTAGTGGTAAGATGTTGGGATAGTAACTCACAGGTCCCTGGTTAGATCCCAAGCTGAGATAGATTTCTTCAGATAAATTAATTAAAAAGTTTTTAGTTTAATTATTAATTCATAGATGGCGCCACTCTGATTTAATCATTAACAAAAATATTATGATGGCACTAAAATTAGTTTTAATTATTTCAAATGATTAAATTAAATGTATCAAGGGATAAAATTTGTCAAGTATTAGGTTCATTTAGAGTAATCACCATATTGTGATGATGATACTATCAGAATTTGTAATATGAATGTTATTTCCAGTTATAAAATAAACATTTGTTCAAGTATTTTTTCTTGTTTTACCTTCTAATATTTATTTTATAATTGAAATATTTTAATAAATAACTATAAAATCTTCTTTTTTATGAAACTGTTTCAAAGTTTATTAATATATTGTACTCTTAATTTTCTGGACTAATGAAAGCCATACAAAAAAATCAGAAAACACAAATATTCCGAATTTTTTGTTTTATTGTATTTTATATATACAGTAGCTTCCAATATGATATGGGATATATTCCACATTAGAAGACTCATTTTATATAAAATGTGGAGATAAGTTTCTCATTATAAAAACAATTTAAAAACATTCTATAACTAAAAGTAAACAGTTAGTGATATTTAATCATGGTTAGACTATCCAAAATTAACTTCCAATTACAGTGGCTTTAATGCAAGCTATGTATCTTCATTGCTGAAATTTTGTTAGTTTGAGTTCTCTTATTTTCATCTAAAAAATATCATAAAACATTTATGTAGTATATAAATATATACTACATTAACTGTAAAGAAGAATAATACTACATTAATATATATATAAACATTATATAAGAGTGATTTTGAGTTATAAAATATCATGTTATATAGAGGTTTATTGTATATATGCACGCATATAAAATAACTTATTTTTATACATGTATGCTATAACTTAGGAATTATTTTTATTATTAATATAGTGTAATCAGATACAATCATCTCTCAGTTAGATAAAGATGTTTTTAAAAATACTATTACATGTATAAATTTAATACAAAATTATTTTATTGAATGTGTTATGTAATCTTAACAAATTATTATTTTAAAGGTAATGATGACACTTGCTGGTCATCTTCAAACAGTAGAAGCTGAGAAACAAAAACTTAGAGCTCAAGTTCGGCGTCTCTGTCAAGAAAATGCATGGTTAAGAGATGAACTAGCAAATACCCAACAAAAATTGCAAACATCTGAACAGGCAGTAGCTCAGCTGGAAGAAGAAAAAAAGCAACTTGAATTTATGAATACACTGAAAAAATATGATAGCAATGAAATGGTAGATATAATTAATTTAACCAAAAATATTTATTCAATAAAAAAAAATAATTTGATAAAATTGTAAAATTATTTATTGATGTTCATTAATGAAACTTTTAGCAAAGTGGAGAAGAAAATTCAACAGAAAATAAATCTGAAAATGAAACACCCCTTGATCTTGGATTCCCTGAAGATGAAGATGGTGTACAAAATGATGGTATATTGAAGAATTAATTTGTATAATTTCTTATATTCTAAATTGCAGAATTATATATAATACAGTTAACTCTGAAATCCTAATACACTTTTGGGGATCAAAAAGTGAGATTTTAAAATTAGGCAATTCTAAAGAATAAGAAGTTACATCAGTGAAAACGCCAAAGTAAAACTGTGATTAGATTAAAAAAAAAAAAAAAATTCCTGGAGCAATCTGTTAATAATATATTCTAATTATTTGTTTTATTAAATATTTATTGCTTCATAACATATACATTTATCTGATGAGTTTTATAAATATGTACACTACTGTACAAACTTTTATAGTAGATAGTTATTTTTTATTGAAAATTTAATGACTGAAAATAATTGACCAGGACTGGTAAAAATATAAACTACAACTTATACAGGACTGGCAGATATTTATAGGAAAATAAAAATATAAATAAATTTGAAAACTTAATGCAAATATAAATACTTATTTTAAGATATAGCAACAGTGGGAAATGAGACATCTCCAATAAGATAAGAAAATGTAGTTGAAGTCAGTATAGACAACTCTTTCTTTTATTTAATATATAATATTTAGAGGTTGACCACATTTGAAAAAGCACATTTCAATGAATATTAAAACATATTGACAGTGGCTTACCAGGTTTTTCTATGATTTATTATTAATTATTGCATAGCAGATACAGAAATTACACATTTTTACCTTTTCCACATCTGCTGATATTTATTTATTTTTTAATATTTTATTCTTAAAACATTTTAGCTGATCATTGCCTCTATTTTGTATAAGTATTTTTTGTTTATTTATGAAAAATGTTTACATTCAATACCATTTTCTCATCATTATAATTCAGTGAAAGATTTATTCCAATCAGTTTAAAAAAGTTTTAGTTGCTTTGTTATAAATACCAATATTGTCAATTCTTTCATACTATAGAAATATTATTTAATATTTCTAATAGTAATGCATGATGACAACATGTAAAATAAAAATTGATATCATAATTTATTATATTACAATTATCCAAATTAGTGTTTATAAGAGTTCTTACAATAATATAAATATTTTTCAAGCAGATTTAAAAATAAAATTAAAAAAATAAGTCACAACTGAATAAAACAAAAATACAAAGTTTTATCATATTTGAGAGGAAAGTCCCTCACCAGCTATAATTGCTGGTATTGCAAATTTGTATCCCAGAGACTATAGAAAGATATCAGTTATCATTGTTCATAAGATAAATTCTGCAGTTAGTAAATTTCATATTTGTATGATTTTTATTCTTGATAGATATATTAGGCATTGCTTCATTTGCATCATTACAATATGCCATGTGGTAGATCAATATCACATAGTCCAGATAGATAGATAATGTGTTTTTGTAATAAATTGTTTTATAAATAATAGTAATAATTGTTTTTACTAATATTGATCATTTAAAAATTATATTTTATAATGTGAAAAATTTTGGAATGATTTGGCAGAAAATGTTTTGTAAGTTTAGGTTATGCTTAACGTGCTAGCAGAATCTTCAAAATAGTGGATTTCTGGCATCTGTTAAGTTTTGTTTCTAATTGGACTTTTAATTCAGAGGTTTGAATAAATAATTACCTGATTTTTTATTTTTGATTTTCTTGAAAATATCAATGTATATTAAATGGATTAATCTAGGTTTTTTGAGAGATTAAACATAAAAATCTGAGAGTTTCAACTCTCATTTTCTGGAATGGCCCCCAAAACTTGAGGTTAAAAGAGAGATAATACTAAACAGAAAAATTTTTGTAATGCTAATATTTGATGGCAATTAAAGTAAAAAATTTTAAAATAGTAAAGAAGGTAATCAGAAGTACATGATTGTTTTTAAAATTACTATATTTTTAAATTGAGGATATTTTTATAAAAAGTGCTGGATTCAAGAGAGTTTCTTATTCTAACTATTTTGGATATAGATAGTCCTTGACTTATGACCAACTCATACTTAGGATGGTTATGTCACTGATAAATTCTGCTTTTATTCAATGCAGTTGACCTGAGTTCAGTTTCCAGACCCAATGCTCTGATATGTGGAAAGCATCCTTTTTTTTGTGTCTGATTCCTATAGTTTTATGTTCTTCATGTTTGTTAAGATAATATATAGTGGTCCTATATAAATAGTGAGAAATTCATAAATTTTAGACATTTCCAACTTACAGCAGTGGGTTCAAAATTTTTGGAAGCAAATTCCATCATAAGTTGAGGATTTATTTGTATACTGTAATAGAATTTTAATCAATGTAAATTTATATAGTATGTAAATAAATAATTGAATAATTTATTTAAAACAAAATTTTTAAATCATTGAAATTCTTTAATTTTTCAAAGCCTTGTCTCCTATGCCTTCTGGTCAAATGACAACATCAGCTACTGCTGGTTATGAGATTCCTGCTCGTCTTCGTACCTTACACAATCTTGTTATTCAGTATGCTTCACAAGGACGTTATGAAGTAGCTGTTCCGCTATGCAAACAAGCATTGGAAGATTTAGAAAAGACAAGTGGCCATGATCATCCAGATGTTGCAACTATGCTCAATATTTTGGCTCTTGTATATAGGTATTGAAAATTTTTACAAATGACTGTATTAGTTCAAAATTATAAAATCCTATAAGTATCCAGTAATTAAAATAAGTCAAAATAATAGTTAATAGCATTTAATTGAGAAATATTAATGTATAAAAGAATGAATATATAAAATTAAATCAAAAATATGAATGAATAAAATGAAAATGAATGTATAAAATTAAATCCAAAAATATTTCTCACATAAATGTATATTTTACTTTCTGTAAGCAACTATTTTTATGTTTGAATTATTTCAAATACACTATTTCAGGGACCAAAACAAGTACAAAGAGGCTGCAAATCTTTTAAATGATGCACTAGCAATTAGAGAAAAAACATTGGGAGAAAATCATCCAGCAGTATGTATTCATATGTTAATGAAGATTAAATCTGATTAATAAATTTTATATGTCAGAAAATTTATTTTTAGTTTTTGTACATTTTGTAGGTTGCTGCCACATTAAATAATTTAGCTGTTTTATATGGAAAACGAGGAAAATATAAAGATGCAGAACCATTATGTAAACGAGCTTTAGAAATCAGAGAACGGGTATGCAAATCTATTAATGCAGTTTAAATAAAAATTTAATTAAATATTAATTTGCATAAACAAGAAAATATGAAATAATTTCTTTTCTTGGTTTGTTTTGATATAAAATATTTAATATGTTCATGAATATTTGCCAAATAATAATCTTAAATGAATATATACAGGTACTTGGTAAAGATCATCCAGATGTAGCCAAACAATTAAATAATTTAGCATTGTTATGTCAAAACCAAGCAAAATATGAAGAAGTTGAACATTATTATCAACGAGCATTGGAAATTTATGAAAAAAAATTGGGACCTGATGATCCAAATGTTGCAAAGACCAAAAATAATCTGGTAATCATTTGCTTAACAAATATGATTATTCTGGAAAAAATATAAATTTTATATTTTATATTTTGTTAGGCCTCAGCATATCTTAAGCAGGGTAAATACAAAGAAGCAGAAATTCTTTATAAACAGGTGTTGACAAGAGCACATGAAAGAGAATTTGGAAGTATTGATGGTAATTTATTGATTAATATTTTTAAATTTTTTTCAGATTGTAATTGCTTATAAATGTGTATAAAGTAATTTGTTATTTATCATATTAATGAAACTAAATTCTTTATATGAATAAATTTAGAGAAAATATCTAAACTAAAACTGAACATGAATTAATATTTTGTAGAGATAATTAAGGTAGGTAAAATACTGAAAATTATCATAATTAATGCATTTTGGTATGCAACTAAATCTGTTTATAATGAGTATGGAAACAATGAGATCACAAGTATAACAAATAAATACTAATTCAAAGTTTGGTCTAGATACATATTTATATATAAAAATTTCTTGCTTATAATTTATTGTAATTACTGTAAATTAGCACTTTTTCATTGTTGTTATTCAACCTGTGAAGATTTAATCCTGACCTATCCTATCCTATTATTTTTATTATTAATTATTATTATTTGAAATACTATGTTTAGTTTGAGTTAACATTTCATGTCCTCTGTCTCAGAAGTTTGAAACTATGAGTTATGGAATGGAAGTTTCTTCATCTCAGTGAGCTCACTTGTCACGTGATGATGTCATCTATTCTAAATTGCCATCACTTATCCAATTTGAGAATTGAAGACTGATTTTTTATCAATGATTTATAATTGATAAATAAGTATTATCAATTGTAAAAATGATGATTGTTTGGTTTTTATCTGTAAACTAGAAATGGAAATTGTCATATGATTGTATGCAAATGTGCTGAACACAAGACTTATAAAAGTTGTTACTATAAAAAGATGTTTGCCACTAGGCCAATGAAGTGTAATTTCATGTACAGCTGAATTAGTGACTTTCTCTTTTATGATATTGACAACCAATTGCTTTTCTGTATCAGACTGTCGAGATATTAAATTAAGTTATTCTATAAGTTTAATTATTATTTCAAATTAATAAATTTATTCTTGTTTTGGATCTTTGGATTAATCATTAAATAAATTTTATCATTAACTCTTTTATGTTTTATTATTGTCTGAATAAAGCTTTTTATTTAATACTTTTTGTAAATATTTCGATTCAATAAATTATTTTTTTTATTTAATTTTTGTTTTTTGAATTTACTCAATTTCTTAATTATTAATTTGTTAAGATATTTTTGTTATTTAGTTTCAATACTTGTTCATTACTTTAACAACCATGATGTTTTGGTTATGTTTTTGTCATGTTTTTGTTAGATTTAGCTTTGTTAGTTTATTTTTGGAAGTTATATTCTGGAAGATAGGTGACCTGTCTTAGCTAGACAATCTGGAATTTTGCAGTCATGAAACTGGGTATCTTTAGATTTATTAATGGTATTGAATATTCTGTTTATTGATAGTATTGAATATATATGATAGTATTGCTAAGAGATTTCTAAAAGATTTGAAACATTTTGATGGAAATAAAATATGACAGTTTTATTTTTTGAGAAAGTCCTCTCAAAATGACCTCAACTCATTTAACTCATTTAACTCACTTGACTTAACTCACAAAATGACTGGTGCATATCTACAAATATATTTTTAGCATTCCAGCATGCAATAGGTTAAATCTGACATAGCCAAACTTTGACTGGTGAGTTCTATAAGATAGTCTCACTAATTTATTGTGACAAAGTTAGGATTTTGATTTTTAAAAATTCTAAATTCAATTTATGACAGTTGTATATATTGCACAATAAATAATTTTGCTGTTAAATAATTATTAAATATTTTTCCTCGTAGCCTATAAAATAATTTTTAATTTAAATTTGGTACATAATAAAAAAGATTTTTCCATACCTGTTTTAAAATAAGGAAATTTTTACATGCTTAAATATTGTTTGCTTATAATATATATTTTTAATTTTGTAGTCATAAAATGCAATAAATTATCTCAAAGATAAAAATATTTTATGATAAACATTAAAACTGAAAATACTAAAAATTTCTTATATAAAAACTTCCAAAATTAGATACAATGATATGTAATGTGATTCATTATTATTTCTTAAGAGCAAATTTTGTGAGATTCTGGAGAACTGATTCCTCATACATATAGGAGATTGAATATATTAGAATATAAACAAAAACTTCATGTCGTATTCTTCTGGGAGGATAGGTAATAATATTAAGAGGGAATTTTTTCACACATTTTATTTAAAAAAAATCACACATCCCTTTCTCTACATACTATACCAATTTCCTCCATAATCATTTTTTTTTCTTTTTACAAGTGTGTCTCTTACTTATATTTTCTAATTGATGTATTTTCAGAAATTCATTCACTTTTTTCTCTATTCTTTTCCTTTGTCTTTCCCACATTTACCATTCACTTGTCCATTATACATTCATTTTAACAGTCACTCTTCACTCACTCATTCCATATGCCATGCCATTTCAGAATTGACTTACATATTGCAATAATTTCACTGTTTTTCATTCCATACTGCTTTTGTATTTTGCCATTTGAAATTCAGTCATACCTGGTCACTCAAGCCACATCTCTCAAGTATCTCATCTTTATTTAAATAGCTTTTTATGCCTTTCAGTCCATACCTATATAGTGCAAATAGCTCACTGAAATACTTTTACCATCTATTCAAGTCCCTAGATTTATCCTACTGCTTTCTGCTATCTTTCTCTTTCATAGCAGACAAACTTCTATAAACTTTTCATATACTTTTAAAGCATGCTTTTCTTTTCATCTCTCTCTCCATCTTCTTTTCTCCCATAATTTATGCCTTTTATATTCATCTACAATCATACTTACATTTAGATTCCTAGATATGCTCTTTTGTATCAAGCATATTCTACTTCATTCCATTATGCATCATTCTTTTCTTATCCACTATCTCAACACACTCTATATACTTTGTCCAACATCCTCCACATTACACCTATTCTCATTCACTGGATCATCCTTTTATATACCTCTTGCTTTATATGAAAATCTTTCAATCTCACATCACCATATATTTTTGTTCTATTTACATTTCTCTATACTCACAGCAGATTCATACTCAAGATTACCATATATTTATCTGAACCTATCTTTGTATTATTATTCTCATATCAGAAACTTTTTCCTTCAATCTCTCATCATGCATAGCCATGCCAATCATAATCCTCTCCTAGATATATTGATTTACAGGTATACTGTCTTTATTCTTGAAGGGAACATTTGAGACCAGCAGCCTCCTCTCAATATAAATATCTAATAGTTGCATTGAATATAATCATATATATATAATTCATCACTAATTTGTATTATAAGCTTGTAGACATACACACATACAAGCTTATAATACAAATTAGTGATGAATTATGATACATATTTGTTTTAGTAACAAAGTATTCAGTTAATGATATAAGAATAAAAAGTCAAAAAGATTCTACATAAGCTGAAGCCAAGAAAATATTTTATGCATTTAAGAAATATGAATTTGTTCCTTTTATGTAAATTAATTTATATTTCAGGAGAAAATAAACCAATTTGGCAATTAGCTGAAGAAAGAGAAGATAACAAGAATAAATCTAAAGTGTGTGAACCTTACATAGAATATGGTGGTTGGCATAAGGCAGCTAAAGTTGATAGGTATATTTTGTAATTTGAATTTTAGGAGACAATTTCAGTTATGATAAATTAAAATTTATTATTCATAGCCCAACTGTAGCAACCACATTAAAAAACTTAGGAGCACTATATAGGCGACAAGGAAAGTATGAAGCAGCAGATACCTTAGAAGATTGTGCTTTAAGGGCACGAAAAGAGGTAAATATTCTTTTATTTATCAAACAAAATTTGCAATGATATTAAAATATATATTTATTTAGGCGATAGACTCAGCAAGGCAGATAAAATCTCCTCACTCCTTAAATACAGAATTTAATATCATACAGAAAGATAAGAGGAGAATGTCTAGAGACAATAGTCGCCGAGGTTCCAGGGAATCTTTAGATAGTATGACATATGACAGAATAAGTGAAGGATTAGATGAGGTAAATACATTTTATAAAATTTTTTAATTTTTTAATAAAAATCTGAAAACATCTTGTTGGCTATTTCATCATTTTCCTTTCTAGTCTGTTACACCTCGAGGTTAAAAACATCCCTTCCTAAGATACATCAGGATAAAACTCATGCATGATAAATAATAATAAAATGAATTGTTTCAAATTTTGTAAACAAATTACAATAAAGAATAAGCAATTAAAAACAAAATTTAGAATTATGCAATTAATTTCTCTAATTACTACTAATCACTTCAATATAATCATAAACTACTTTGTTATAAACCAAAAATTATTCAGTCTGGTTGAATGCTCTAGTAACATTCTCAAAGAAACTGCATTTTCTTTCATTTTTTAATAAAATTGTATAACAAAACATCAGATATATAAATGAATTTAAATGTTTTCATTTGATTTTTTAGTAATTTGTTGAAAGTAGATTATTATTATTTTATTTTATTTTTAAATTCTAATTTATATTTTTTAAGTTCTATGTTTACATTATTAATACAATGCATGAATAGCTTAGAAAAGCAGACTTATAATTTCAATGCATGATTCTAAAACACATTGCTGTTTTATAAAAAAAAAATAAATAAATAAAATTTCAACATAATAATTAATCAGTAACTGTAATATATATTATTTTTTCTCTTCATAAAAATAAATAAATCTGACAAATTCTTATCACTTTAATTAAATTTCTATCATCTCAATTTATAAAACTAAAAAATAATTTATTTACTTTGCTTTTATTATTATAACTTTTAGTGCAGATTAAATGAAATGAAAATTTAAATCAGCAATTAAATATAATGTATAAAATAATTATATTCACTCTTCCAAAAAAATCTTCAATGTTTTCATATAAGAAAAATTGAATTTTGTGTATGAATTTGACTTTAAATAAAGATTAAATTGTTTTATTGCTGGTTTATTTATTGTGATATTTTTTAATCCATTTAAATTTGTTTTTAGTTAATCGTTTTTAATCTGTTCAATATCAAAATCAAAACATAAAAGACAATGAACTTTTGGCATCTGTCAGTCAAGGATGTTATGTTTGCATTTTATTAGGTTACAATATTTTAATAAGAAAATGAATCTTAAAGTATTCTAATAAATTTGTTAATTTTATATTTATTATTGATTAATTATTCTCCAATGTTGGTTCCTAAATAGGTTTGGAATGTATTTTTGGATATTTAAAATACATTTAATAAAACTTGTTTTGAATTAGACAAAATTTGTGAACATTATGCTTTCTCTTGTTTTTCAACATTTTTGATTATATTTATGTTGTTTCAACTTTACATCAAGATAAATCGAAATTTTGAAATTCCAAACAAAATTAAGTTTTTCAATGTTATAAAATGTTTGAAGTTGAAAAGATCTGATTTAATACACCGACATTCGATGTTAAGTGCTATGTAGCTGTTTTGGACTGCGGTTTTTTAAAAGTCTCTCTAAAATTTCTGACTGAATTGTATTGATTTGAAATTTTTAGGGATATGAGAAAAAATAATTTCCTGTTTTGCTGAAAAAATATAAAATTTTTTTTAATAAAAATTGATGTCTTATTAAATTTTGAAATCAAAAATACAGGGTGATTCATAAAAGATGGGCAAAATTTTAAGAGGTGATAGTACACACCCAAACAAACAATTTTTATCAAA
>WUQG02427913.1:0-14571 GCA_011317285.2 Androctonus mauritanicus | reverse complement strand
AGGTGACAGAGAATCGTCCCATTAATGTATTTGAATTGCTGGGAAACACGCAAGAAATGGCAGTAGTGAGTATAATCAAAGGGCGCAATTCAGTAAACACACAATTACATACAAGCTCAAGGTGACCAAATTCAAACTACGGCTTCTGAGACAAATTTACTAAAATCTCTTGACTCATCAGTATGAGACTCTTTTAACGGAACAACGGAATGGCACAGCAAAAAATCGTATTGAGGACTTGGATGGTTTTTTTTTTTTAATGTTCAGAAAGTGGTGGCAACGATCAGTCTTTTGTCGGTAAATCTAGACACACTGATCATGAAGTGTCTCCTTTTCCCAGGAAAAGTTCCTTAATCTCTCCAAGTAGGTCGCGAACTCTGGACTTTAGATTTCAGGAAGGTCTGCAGTTGCTCAGCCCTGTAGGAGCTGCATTTGAGAACATGAACATGATTGACAATCACTCATACCTTAAAAAACTCAGTGGGCAATAAATTTATTTTGAAGTATGGAAGTGGGAACTTCTACAAAATCACCCTGCCCACTTTGAAAACTGTGCCTCTAGGGTCCAAATGCCTCAAGGCCCTGAAGAACATTTTACCTAGGGATCTGGCTATGCAACTACTGAGCAAATGGTATTTATTCATCGTGAAATCTGATAATTGTCATTTTTTGTTTCATTCAGGTATGCGGCAAGAAACGCCCCTGGTTCCCAGGATATGAGTCTTCAGTAAGATGAAACTTATTTCAAATCAATTTGTTCATACTATTGAGCTATGGTGGAATAGACCATAATGAGTAAAAGTGGGTTAGACCATTTTGGCTCAAGTCCCAAATAGCTTTTAGGTTTGAAATTATTTGAAAAGGTATATATAGATAACTTAAGAGTATCTGGATTAAATTCTAATTTTCTTATATTGTTTGCATATTCTCTTGATACGAGCATTGCAAGTATGTTTTTTTTACTCAAGGCTCAAAAATTTTTTGTTTGTGTAACGTCTGGAGAAATATTGATTTTCATCAAGATATGAAAAAGGAAGCGGGTAAAAAAAAAATAATGAAAAATTCGTGTAACATAATCTTGTAATTTATTGTAGAATTACAACAAACTTATGTAAATTAACTTTTATATTAACACTTTTGGAATTTCAATGTTTTTAATTTCAAATATTACATATTATTTAAGACTGATCACATTATATCTATAAAAATAGAGAGACATATACATGCTTTAAACTTTTTGCGTTACGTTAATATATAGAACACCAGTTATATAAACTTTAGGAATTTTACGCAAAACTGTCATCTTTTTTTTCTTCGTACCATTTATTTCTCGCCAATCGCCCGATATAAATCGAGTGTAAGCGATATAGATTTGGTTTTTGTCTTGTTTGAATTTATATCCAATAATGCCAGTAAGAATGAAGGTGGTTGTGTCCAACAGTATTTTTTCCGGAAACGCGTTCAAAAACGTTTGGGAGCCAGTATTTTCAAAATCAAGAAATAAGTATTGTCCATATTCACAATGAGCTACGTTTGTTCGAGAATCCATGCATTTCTTACATTTTTTATCGTTCATATATACTTTTATTTCTTTTTGCAAGTTGTCGAGGATATAATTATTCAAACTTGGAATTTCAATTACTTTCATTCCATCTGCTATTGAAGAATTGCAATCATGGCATTGAAATACTCCTAAGATTGAAAAATGATTGGCATTTATTTCTGAGAAAAATTCTCCTACTTTTTTATTAATAGTGATACGAGTTTGCAGTCCATCCGGATTAAATATTTTATCAAGAGTTTGAGTTATGTAGTTGTACAAACTGACATGATTACCCGTCTTACACCAATCAACGACTTTCTTCAAAAAGCAGTTTTCTTCTTTGCAATCAATATTTATATAATACGATTGAAAAGTGTTAAAATATCTAAACGCAAATGAAAACATTTCTAATATAACGTCCAAAATCGATGAGTTGCCTATCTTCACAAAACGTTGACCTACCAAACGGGGTCCTTTAAAATTGTTGTGGTTTGAAATGAATTTTTCTTTTGTCAATTTATTAGTCGTTTTTTGATAATGAGCAATCTTTAGATTAGGATTTGCAGTGGTATACTTGCCCTGTCGTTTGTTCGTTTTGGCTCTCTTCCTTTTCCGCGATTTGTTGGACACCTTGATTTCTTTATTCTCAAGTCTAGAGAACATTCTCACTGCATACTCTTGTATGGCTGTATTTCTTTCATCGCCAACTAATTTCTTTTGCTTTATTGGGGTGGAATGATAATTCGGATCCAAAGACAAATCTTCTTCTTCAAAACTGCTAGACTCAAGTGAATCGTTTGAATTACTAGATTCAAAAATTTCTTCCGCGTCCATCTCATTTTTCTCTTCAGTGTCATTTTGTCCCATCCAATTTTCTTCCAAATTCCTGAACTGTTGTCCACCATTATTATTATTATAATCTTTCATATTAATAAGATTTCTTTTATCTTGGTTGACAATTTGCAATCCTAAATCAGACAGTTGTTCAATTCTTTCAAAGTGGTGCTTCAGAAAGTAAGGTATCCTAATTGGCTCAAAAGAGTTCAAATTCAAAAGTTCTTCATTGCAAATAAATTTCAAATGACTTTGAGCATAAAATATGGAAGCATCTGTCAAAAAATTACTCCTACTTTGTATTACAGATGTCCACATGGGAAAATAAAACAAAATTCCTTTACAATCTTTCATCCACTGATCATTATTTATGTAAAAAGCATTTGGGTGGTCAGAACTAGAGAGATTTTCTAAGGATGATTGGGCATTTTCAAATATCAAATTTACAAATGTTTCTAATGAGTCAACTTCTGTCTGCATAGAAAGTGCAACATCATTTGAATCAAATTCAAATTTCATAAATTCGTGTTGTTTGCTGATCAAATTTTTATGCTTTACAAAATTGTTTTTAATTTCCAGAACATCTGGACTGCGCAAATCGATCCTCAAAGTGTCAATAATATTTTGCACTACACAGTTATGGGTCGGACTAATCATTAAAGTGATTATGTTTTTTGCAGCTTCGAAAAATTTTTTGACAGAATTTATCGTGCTCAAGTACATGAAACATCCAAGATAAAAACGTTGTTTCGATTCAGAATCAATTTTTAAAAAACTTGTCAATCGAGATATGGACGAAAGTAAAGATACTCTATCTACGTATATAAAAGTTTTAGAAAAATTGCTATTCAAATTTTTTAAATGAGAATAACAATCTTCAACATAATCTTTTGACCAACATCTATTAAAAACTAAAGAAAATGCGTCCATAATCATTGACGAAAAGCTACATATAATTTCGCCGGGTTGATCAGCCTCACGTACGTACTCCGAAATGAATTTCACAAAAAACTCAATGTTCGGTTTTTCAGTCAAAGCTTGCGCTAAAGTTATTATGACGGGTTCTTCGAACTCATCCCATTCTTTAAAAACTTTGATTGATAAAAAGAATAAATACACACTCTGACTTCTATAAAAATCTGGAATCATGAATTTTTCTGTCACATCATCTAAAAATGTAAAAACTACTGGATAATTATTGTCAGTAACAAATTTTTTCCACAAAAATATCTGTTCAGGATTCCAGTAAAATAACTGGAAGGGGAGAGCACCAATATGTTTGATACTGTGTTCAAACGCATAGACCTTCATCCTGTGCAATTCAGTTAGATCACAGATGCATATTTCTTGGCTCTCTGAAGATACAAAATTTTTCAAGCGATGGTCTCCAGCTTGTACACTCTTTGGTTCTGGCGAATGATCATCAAGGTCTTTGTTCTGCCTGGAAAAGCTGTGTTCAGGATGCGATTGAAAACTCGTCTTTTTCTCTATCATGCTAATAATTTCATTTTCACAATCTAGACATTCTCTATTCTCTAATCTTTTTTTATATTCTTGAAGAATTTTGCTTTGTTTTCCTTTGATTTTCCTATTAAATTTATTATGTAGATTTTTTGTCGTAACATGATAATTCATGTTTGCCAGTTCTGTTTGTATGTATCCCCAGGGTCCATTTTTATCCTTTTCCTTGAATAATATTCCATGTTCATCCAGAATTTTGACGTTATTTTTTTCAATAACATTCAAAAGAACATCATCTGGCAATGATTTAGGCGGAGCCATTATTTAATTTATTTAACTATAGCTCTGATTTTTGACTGAAATGTAAATTGACAACTATCATATAATATCGATAAAAGCGTTTCTTCAATTCAACAAAAATGAAGGCTTACAATGTAATTTCAGTAGTTGTAAAGCTACAACTGACTTCTTGACTGACTCATTATTTGTTATCTTGCCTTGCCATCCGTTCCGGTTTTGATATAAAACAATTCAAAATCTCACTTCATGATTTATTTCTCAGAGGATCAAAAACATTCATGCAGCGTTTAAGGAAATCACCTGATTATTAATGTTTTGTTTTTGCAGGACGTTTTATATTCATGTGTTACCCGCGAATTTTGCCGTCTAGATAGGAAACCAGTAGATTTGGGGAATTTAGTTACTTTTGTAATTTGAAAGTCGTTAGGTAGCAGTATTTTTCTCTAAAAAAAGATTCTGTATTATAAATAAAAAATCCGCAATATGAAAAAACCAAATTTTTTCAATCTAAACATAAAGTTTGTTAACAAAAAAACTCTCATTTTAAAAGAATTTTTCTTGTTCTTCTTTTTCCCCTCGATTTGTCCTGACGGTCTCGTTCTCACACCATGACGCTTGCTAACCATCTCGGATCATATGATCGTTACACAAACCATTTACAAATTCACATGACTCATTTAGATTAGACATATTTACGGGGAGTATAACTATCCGTAGAAATACAATCAATAAATTACAGTTTAAATTATTTAATAATTGAGTTATCGCTTAAATTTTTTACGAAAAACGGCTTAGATTTTTAGGTAGGTTATATGACATGGATTTTGCAATGTGTGTTATTGAAAAGTAATTTTAAAATCAGCAACTGCCTGAGTATTTTGATGAAGATAAATAAAAAGTGCAAAAAACGCGAGGTTAAAAGGCAGCTTGCCGACAATGTTTTGTCTGGAATCCGCGTCTGGCAAAAACCATAACAATCTGCCATGCAATTCATAACATACTATTATTGTTTAACGTTTTCTTTTTTCATTTCTATCATCTTTACCAATAGTCATTTGCATGATCTGTTGCATTTTATTTGACAGTCCAGAGCTTCAGAAAAAAGTATATATTGATGCTGGTCCGACGATCTTGTTTTGCTGAGGATATTGATTGAAGACTGGCCTTAGGTGGTTTTTGTGGAATCGTCTCATTGCTTAGCTGCGAGCTTTAATACATTGCTGCTCGGGCCAATTATGGTCCATAAGTCTTCTATTACCATAGTGCTACTCAAGCCTAAGATCTATTTTGGTTCGTCTTTCATGATTTAGCACTAATTGTTTGTTTTTAATGCAAAATTGAAAAATGGAATTTATTATACTTCTTTTACAGGATCGCAAGAAAAAGGTTTGGTTTTCCTGCCAAAAAAAAATTGGGTAAATTTGATCTCCAAACTGATTTGTCATTAATTGATGTAGAAAGGAAAAGTCGAGGGAAAAGATTTATTTAAATATTTGAAAATCTGAAAATTTTCAATTTTTTGTCCAGTACTGAAGATAAAATAGGTTCTTCACTAAGTTAGAAATAAGATAAGGTCTGTTACAAAAGTTTGATGATCAACGGTGCCAGAGGTAAATATACAGTTGGCATTTATAATTTTTTGAGTTTTATTCTACTCATGGTTTTCTTGGCATGATAAACAAAAATTATGATTTGACTTTTTTTATGATGTTTCATGCTTTGATAAAGATTTATACAAGTGTTCTTGAGATAACAAAGTGGAGTTTAATTTTTTTAATTCTGTTCTAAAGGCTACGATGAGATATCATAGGGGTATCTGAGCATCCGGAATACTTGCGGCCAACTAAAAACTTTTGTGGATCTTCATCGCAGAGTGAAACAAACAATTTTGAGTATGAATTTTAACTCATTGACTGCAGTGGCTCATATATTTTTCCAGGACGGTTGAAGAAATTGTCATCAAAACATTAATAAGATAAAATTTAAGGGATGCTACTATAAATTTTAATCATCTATAAAAGTTTTTCTTCCATGAAGCTGTCGATACTTTCTAATGTATTGAGCACTTGTAAAAAAATCAACATAAAAAAACGTAAGTTCAAAAATATGGCTATCTAAATTTATTTGAAAAATGTCAGGAAAAATTCAAACATAGTCAGCAAAAGTAAGAGAAATTGACAGTCAGAATAGAGTGGCAATCCTGTACTAACAAAGGGAACTTTTCTCATTTCTTCGGACATTAAAAATTCAACTTTGTCACATTTTCATTGCGCTAGAAGGGCCTTTTCATCAAAAAAAGCATCCAAATGAAAGTTTTCAATCAATTCAAAGGCTCATTGGTAGAAATGAGATATCTTAATGTTATTTTTTTGCATTATAAATTGTATACAACAATTCAAAAGACGTTTCGAAGCGTTTGATTACACAAACTCGTAGCGGTGAGAATCAGCTCTGTTATCTAGTTGAAATTCCTATTTCGCGTGAGGAATGAAACATATTTGCGGTGGCAGATTATATGTTACGCAGAAAGATGAAAACCGCTTTTATTTTCAACAAACCCTTCATTATGAGAAATATTGTAATCAGAAATATTTTTTTGTAAAAAGAAGAGAGCAAGTGCATGGAAAATAGACAATTTACTATAAATTGCAGTAATGATTGGATTTATAACATCTATTTTGGCGCTTTGAATTTTAATTTCTCAGAATGAATGTCACAATAAATTTTACCATAATAGTATGTAGAAATTTGTTGACGTGATTTTGGGACTCGCATTGATGCGTAATGATCGGTGGCTGATTAATAAAATTTCTCATATACTGTCAGGTTGATAAGTCTCATTTCTGAGACTAATTATTCTAGAAAAAAAGAAACGATTTAGAATTGTAAACGTTTTTACAAAAGCTTTGAACTCTCTAAATGATAAAACATTTCTAAAAACTACGATTCTTTATCATATATGTGTTAAAATTTTTGTCCGTTGTAAAAATTGTCTATGTTTAACTGTTTTCAAGAAAAAGTTTTAAAGTTTCAAAAAAAATGTGAATTTCCCATGATTTTGATTATGTATACTTTGATTTCACAGAATTGGATGCAGATGGTCCGATTATCCCACAAACTACATTAGAAGGTCAGATTTTGGATTTTTCAGAGGAAAATGGAGTTCAATAGTCAACAAATTCATAATGTAGACAAAAAACTCAGAAAACTCGATGGACTTGAAACTATCAATTTTGAAATTCGTATTTCAAAAGAATCATGGATTAATATCTTCCCACAAGTCATCCGATATAGGGATGGTCGAGATTATACGATACTGAAAAGAGGTGTGTGGACCGATACAATATATTCTGCGATGCTGAAAACAGGTCATACGAAATGTAAATTTGCATTTGAAAAAAATCAGTTTCTGAAATCACCCAATTTGCCATACTTGTATTTCCAAGGTTATTGTGAAGTATGCGGAAACGTTTTTGCCGCTTACTGTGCTGATCAACCAGATTTAGAAAACGAAGAAGAGGTCATATGCAAAGTCATAACCAAAAATACTAAAAACATTCCTCATGGCAAAGATAGAAACTTAGCAGGAGAATTGAGACAACAGTATGGCACCAAGCTATTGCATGAACCTGTGAAAAAATTCAAGGACAAGCTGGCGGGAAAGATTTTATCAGCATCAGGTAGAGAAGAAAGGGGCGTACTTCATGAGACTTATATTTATCAAAAGAGTCGGCAAGAAGCAAGGGACAAAGAATTAAATTTGCACCTGTATCCCGGAAATTCCATTCAATCTGTGATCGTTATGATGCAATCGGACAAATTCAAAAACATCATCAGACAATTTTCAACAAGCCCTCTGATCTTATATTATTGGTCAGACAATCAAATCGAGCTCTACAAAGAAGCAATGAAACTAAATCTGCCAATTAGCATCGACGCTTCGGGTTGTTTTGTCATACGAGTTGTAATTTATGATCAACAGAGGTCAGGTCACATATTTTTATATGTAGCCATCGTAAGGATCGGGGGAAAAATATTTCCGCTTTGTCAAATGCTATCAGATGCCCATGATGCTAATACCATTTATACGTGGTTATTTAGCTGGATTAGAAGTACAGGAAGCGATTTCCCTAGAGAAGTCGTTGTCGATTGTTCTATGGCTTTGCTCAACGCTATTTCACTATCGTTCAATTCTTGCTCTTATTCTGAGTATCTTGACCTTTGTTTTCAAAAATTCAATGGTGAAATTTCTTCTTTGCCAAAAAATATACAATGTTTTGTGCGAAGAGACAGAAATCATCTGCTAGGAAATGTTAGTAAGCTTGATTTATTGAATGGAAAAGCAAATGTACTAAAAAAAGATTTTTATGTACGCGTTATAGGCTATTGCTTACAAATTGAAACAAAAAAACTTTTTGAAGATGTTTTAACTGCCTTATTTGTTGTTTGCATGAGCGAAACGATGGCACCTGGAAGCGAATGTTCAAAGAGAAAGGCATTTTTGGATGAAAAAATTGAAACTTTTGAGTACGAAAAAGTCTATAACATGAAAGTACACGAAAGTCAAAACACAACTCAAAATGAAAATTCAGATCTTCTCCTAAATTCTACCTCTCATGTGGATTGCAATCTGTTATTAGATGATCAGGATACTTTGAAAGATAGCAAAACATCAAAATATATTCACAAGTTATACAATAAAGCACTGACTTATTGTGGCAAAGAAGACGATGATTTCTTCAATTGTGATTTAAATAACTATTACTTACCCAAACTCGATGACTATTTAATCACACTTTTTGTACAATTTCCTGCATGGACTAATATAATGAGGGAAAGTTTTCCCAACTCTCAAAAAGATGGGACTAGCACTGGATCTGAAAACTATTTCAGGCATATGAAGAATGAGTATCAACTCAATAACAAAATATCACTCAATCGAATGCTTTTGCAACATTTGGAATTAATTGAAGGTTCGACTAAAATTGGCCGTGGGGAAATTAAAAAAATTATTAACGACATCAACTCTGTTGCAAAAACAAGCGATAAAGGAGTCAGTGATACCGATGTTCCTCAAGTTTCTTATGAAGAAAAAGTCACGTCGGCGCCTTTTCGCAAAAGAACTCACCCGTACAGAAGAACCGACCCATCAATAAGAGAAAAAGTTGATTTCATTTTTACCGTCGGACATTACAATAGTTCATTCATGAGAAATTTCAATTCACAGAAAAACGAAAAAGTGGTATTAATGAGTAATGTCTTCAATTCTTTGATCGAAGGCGAACATCTCACCGGCGCTATAATCGATGTTTTTATGATGTTGAGGAAAAACACTATGAAATTTTGGAAAGACGTTTTATTTTTACCCTTTAACTTGACTAAAATAATCTCTAATGATGACCTGGATCAACTACAAATCTCCGAATTATTCAAAGAATTTCCTGGATTAGAGAGTTGTTTAAGCTCAAAAATAATATTTTTACCATATACGCATGACGAACAGTGGTATTTAGTAGTTCTCGATACAGAAAAGAAAAGTTTTCAACATTACAATTCATTAGAACATGATGCACCTGAAGTGGAAAGGATAAACACAAGGTTTCATAAATTTTTGAGCCTTGTCAGTGCAGCAGGCGAAAAAATTTACAATCTTTCCAACATTGAATGGATTTTAGAACATCCAAAAAGAGGATATCCTTTACAAAAAAATCAAACTTTTAACCTTAGCGGTTACTTTGTGATGATGTACATGGAAACCATTGCAGCTGAACTAGCGTTAGATAAGGAATTGCTTCACCTGATTGCAGATTTTCATTCGGAAGCTGATATTTTTCAACAAGAGCTTGTAACATTGTTTCAAGAATCAACGCTCTCGTGGAATGATATTTGTGGCTTCTGTCCAGAAGTTATACAAACAAATAGTGAGTTTTTCGACTGCGAGCCATGTACAGCTTGTATCAGATGGGCTCATAAACACTGCGCAGAAAAAAATTATCGGGAGAGAATCTGCAAGATTTGTTGGATCTTCGAAGAGAACACTATTTATGCTTTGGGTTTTTTAAATCATGGAAAAAACTTGTGCTGGTTAAATTCCAGTCTTCACGTCCTTTTTTCGTTACCAGTATTCCAAAATATAGAATATTTATCAGATGTCAGAATTGCTTTTCATTCAAAATTAATCGAATCATTCATTAATATAAAGTTGCATCTAAAACAAGGCCATGCAGCACAACAAATTCATGAAGACATAATGTGAGTAGGCTTGGAATTATACCTCATGATTTTTTAACTGAAAATTTGTTTTTTAATATTAGAAAGTTCAATTTAGGAAAAACTTCTCTTGAAATAAATTAGGTTTGAGAACCATCTAAATAAAATTTTGACTCAATTATTGCGCTAAAGTGTTCATATTTTGCGAATTTGCAAATGTAAAGTGATTTAGTAAGTTTAATCATAATAAAATATTTTCAATAATTATGCATATTTTGAGTCAAAGTTACAGTCGCGTGAATGAGCACGTCTGCAGTGCAAGTCGAAATTCAACGTGTGTATTATCGTTTGAAAAAATCCACAAACCGCTAACATTCAAACTTGAGACTCGATTTACTCTGGTCATTTCTTCATGACGTTTTTTGTAAACCTGTGTTATTTAAGTCACAAAAAAGAAATATTATAAAAATGGGCAGTGTTGGTTGCAAAAAAGTACATTTGCTTATTTTTGTGAAAAATTGTTCAGTTGAAAAAAGAACGTTCCTGCAAAACTGTCGAATTCTCGATGTGCATTAAATGTACTAAGTTTCTTCCAAATTTGAAATTTTAAAACCTTAATTTTTTGAAATAAACTACAAATCCAGCTTATCAGATAACTCAAAAAATTATAAATTCGAAAAATGCTTAACATTCTTCGAACTTCATAGTTATGAACATCTATATGTAATTATGAAAATTTTTATAAATTTAATTGTACAAATTTTAAGATGAAAACTGGCCATAGATTCTTGCAAAACGTTCGTAGTGTTATTAATTACTAAAAAATGTATATCTTTCAAATTGCCGTGTTTTTTTGCTAAGTTTGATTTTAATCTTAAAACTTTATTATCAGAATAATGCTCAATTTTTTTAAAAAACATAACAAAAGTGCCTTTTTAGACGCACTTAATTTTTACAGGATTTTTAAACGTAACCTGAACGTTATAAGCAGCCAAGCCGAAGATTTTACAAGTGATAGTCAAAAAGATGCAGGAGAATTCTTAGTGATATTCTTGGACTACATGAATGATGAATTTAAAAAATATGACTGTATGAAAATTGAAGAGAATTGTAGAAGATTGGTTATAGAGCGTTACTTATGCAGAAAATGTAATATAGAGACCTTTCAACCTGAAGAATCAAATCTAATTATGGATGTCATTCCACCCGAAAACGATTTGGTACCAATTCTAGATTTGGAGCAAATGATTATTAACACATTTGAAGAAGACATCGTAGAGAAGCGGTGTGAGGGGGAATGCGATTCACAGGAGTTTAATCGGTTCTATGCCGTTCAACAAATGCCTAAAGTTTTAATAATCATAATAAAAAAATTTTGGTATGATCGAAATATGAAAATGACTCGTAAACTTCAAACCGGCGTGAATATCAACGAGAAAATGGCTTTGAGTTTAAACGCGTCGTGAGTAAAAATTATTTGTGTTGTTTTTATTTTTTAAATTACACGTCTTTGATGGATGGATGAATATAAATTAATAATAAAAATATAGTTTCAGAATGGGATCGGATCGTCCAGTTTTCCATTACGAACTAAAGTCTATGATTTGTCACTTAGGCGAGTCGGCAAACACGGGGCACTACACGTCCATAGTCAAACATGGAGAAAATTGGTTGCACTTTGACGATGGTCAACCCGTAAGAGAATACAGGTCTCTAAAAACTGTGAGTGCCTACACGGAAAAGTCTGCATATATTTTAAGCTATCAGTTGCTTAATTGAAACTATTTTAATTTTTTTTTTCTCTTCTTTTTGCAAAAAAATACAAATTTGAGCAAAATACAAGACAAGCCTCTGCTCCTCAGCTCATTCGTTTCCTTTCTAGAAGATTTGTCAATTTTCATGGATATAAAAATTACTGCAAAACCGAGGTGCTTTGCAATTTATGTAATCATTGCATAGGTAGAGGAATTCCGTCAATTTTTCAACTTAATTTAGAAAAAAAATTTTTATAAAATTTTTTAGGGTATTTTCGATGTAGTTGTATTGATGTTAATTGTTAATGTGATAAGATTTCTAATTCAAGTGAAAATTAAGAGACAAAAAAAATGCTCTAGTAAAAATGTTAAATAGCGAAAAAAAATTGTCGTTTTGAGTCTATTTTAATATTATTGTGATTAAGGAATAAACAAGCAGCATAAATGTATGATCTTGTTTTCAAAATTATTTCCAATTTTTAAAGTTCCGTTGATTCTTGACTGTTGGGTGGCTCCGAAATGATAATGAGGTTTCATTGATCCATTCGAGGAGCACACTTTTGAACAGATTCATTCAAATTGTATCACTGGCCATGAAATTTGAATTTCATATAAGCATGTGTTCCTGCAAAAATTTCATAAAATATTTTTGGAAAAACTATTTCACCCGCGACGGCGAGATATGAAATCTTTTATCTATATGCTTACCTCTAATGATTCTTTTGTTTGATCTATTTGGCCAAGTTTGAAATTACCTCGGTGGAAAAACATCAACTATGGTTCACTCTTAAACGGATCCGTTTAAGAGTGAACCATAGTAGTCATCCATGACTACTAGGAAGTTTGAATTTGGTCACCTTGAGCTTGTATCTAATTGTGTGTTTACTGAATTGCGTCCTTTGATTATACTCACTACTGCCATTTCTTGCTTGTTTCCCAGCGATTCAAATACATTAAGGGGACGATTCTCTGTCACCTAGTAAGACTCGTACAAGTCCTTGCTCACTTCAGCTTTGCGTATGCTACCATGGTTGTGACTATGCCCAGAATAACTTTGTCCCGGTCACTAGATTTTTCCAGCCTCACCAGGGATAAGCGGTACAAATATCAGACCAGTAGAAGGTTCTGCATTAATAAAAACGATCAGTTGATTCAAGTCCCACATGTAGGTCAGCCCAGCATGCTTCATCAGATAAATGCAAAAGTGAAAAAACTACACTATAACGGGGTAAGGCAGGGTTTCCTAGCAAGACACCGTACTTAGTTGACCACAGGCCAGAAACCTTAAATGGTAGACTGAACACATAATTTTTGCCATGTAAATGCATTCAACACCCTCACAACTTGTATTCTTGACAATCTCTTCCTTATTCCCTAAATAAAATTTGCACCAAATGGCATGTCTCATATTTGTGTCGCAAGAGTAACAGGATTGAAGCGTGTTTGAAATTATTCTTCCCCTGCTGAGAACAGCCAATCTTCCGGAGCAAAAAAGTTCTTTTGGACTATTCATGTCCTACATCAATTGAAGTTTCATTCTCCACATCAACGCATCGATGAAACTGCTTGACATTGGTAAAAGCTGCTCAAATCTTAAACATTATAAATGTTTCTTAGTTCCCATCTGCATGTTTTTACTTGTCTTTCAATCCTTTTGTAAAATTTTCACCTGAAATTAAATTTCTATTAAGAAACAAAGCACCATGTTCAAAAATGATATATGATCAACTTATCTGACTCTCTTGAAGCCGCAAAATGATAAATTTTCCTCATGATATCTTTTTTTTATTGTTAAACTCGCCGAGCATCAGAAGCTGATTTTCCTGGAGCGAAAAATAAAATAAAAGCAACAAAAAAATGATCCTCTGAATCAAAGTGATTTTTCTCATCCTATTATTTTTTGTATAAAAACAAAACCGAAAATTCGTCTGCTGACTTACTGAATATTATTATTATTATTATTGTCATTTCAACCAACGGCTTGAATCTCTGCCGGAACGGTGGAACCGAAACGCCGTGATACGAAAAAAAGGGTCAAAATTTTCAACTCCAATTTTCCGAGCTGTTATTCATTATTTCGGTCCCATTTCCCCGGGTGATGGAACCACAATCAATTTCCTTCCAGAAAATATGTGTCTCTTATCGATTGAGGCTGATTTAATATGTTAATTAGGCACATTTCTAAATCGGCATCGGGGCGGGTGATGACTTTTCGGAAAATTGCAATTTTTTTGGCAAAGAAAAGAACCACAATCTTCTACCTGGGCTCATTTTGAAAGGAAAACCGAGCCACATTCATCTGTGTAAAAAAAATTTACGTGCGTGGAATTTCATAAAAAAGCGGGTGCCTACTTTCTGGTGCTAGGTGATCGGCCGCATTTAATTCTAGCTAGTCTGACCCGTAGATTTTGCAAAAAGTCAAAGAAGGGGCAAGATGCCGCATAATTTGCAAAAATAATTGTTGAATTT